>JAUMHP010000080.1:9079830-9097389 GCA_032361065.1 Enteromius trimaculatus
TATATTTATATATTTATATGTGTGTGTGTGTATGCTAATTTATTACTTTCAAAAATGTTTACTTAATTATTTGTAATATTTTAAAAGGTTATTACAAAAGTATTAGAAATGTATTTTTAATTTAAAAAAAATCAATTAATCAATACATGTACACATCACTTTTAAAAGAAAAAAATAGATATTTTTTAATGTATGAATAAATAAATACATACATTTATACATAAATACTTTCTTCCAAAAAATAAAAACATCTTAAACTCATGAATAAATGATTACTTTTTCCAAAAAGGTGGCCCATAAATGAATGCCCTCTAGGAATTATAAAAACGCAGACATCTTAAGCTCAAGAGTGAGTGAGTGAGTGAATGAATTAATTAATAAATACATTAATGATTACTTTTTTTGTTTATAAGGAGGCCTTTAAATGAATGAATGAATGTTCCACCAAAGAAATAATAAAGTAAGTGTGTCTCACCAAGAAATAATATGTCCATGAATAAATAACCCTTAAAAATACAGGATACTTTTAAATAGCGGAGAAAAAAAAATCAAACAACCAAAAAGTAAATTCAAACAAAAATAAAAAATACATTTATAAATAAATAACAGTAACAACAACAATCAGAATGGAACAGAAGACTGATGATGCACTTATCTTGTTTCCAGCTCATCATCAAACCTCTTAACAGGAAACATATTATGTGATTTGCGTTAATGTATTGTTCTACCACTTGTTTTGTTTCTTGGCTGTGCATTAAAGGGCAGTGAAGATCCTGTGTTTGACATGAGCACACACATACACATTCTCACAGATGGTTTGAAAGCGCTGAGATGAGTCAGAGCAGTGAGCAGTTACTTTCAGGTGTCTATCTAGGGCATGTCTGGTCTTGTGGTGAGACATCGGCTGATTCACCACCCATGCAGGGGGCAGATTTCCCACTCCCACTAACTGTGCCCTCACTGTGAACCTTACGGACACGCTACCAGTCTGTTAAAAACACAAGGACTGTATTTTTCTCAAATATTAAGAGGATGTGAAAATGTATGACAACATCCCAGTCGTCAACAAAATTAAGTTAAAAATGAGCTGATACTAAAACGTTGTTCACGGAAAAAAGTACATCAGGGACACAAAAGCGAATAAAAAATGGGACCCCACCGTTACTATTTGGCACATAAACACCTAATGTGAACATGACTCACTTCCTGAAACTCAACTGCAGTAAAGACTTTGCCCTAATGTATTACTGAGTTCAGCGAGCACGGGAAATGCCATGCTGAGAAGACTGATTTCACTACCTCAGTACTGCATCCCACAGACATGCAAGTCTTCCGTGCACTCATTGCAAGAGAACCCACAGATCTTGCCCTCTGTTTGACTTTTCAGCTAACCATTTGTCATCCACAATAATAAGAAATTAAAGTGATGTATAGGTTTGTGTCAATTTTTTAATACAACAGGATACTCAAAACATGGAATCAAACAAGTAAATGTTTTCTTTGTGTAAAAACACTGCATTTTGTTCAGAAATAAATATCCTCAAATACTTTACCTGAAATGGTTAAATATTCAATATTTATGCATGTGAATGGCATTGCTATATATTTTTTTCACACATTAATGCAGTTAATTACACACATTTCGTTTATTTTTGAGAAAATGGTTGATGATCACTGTATAAATAATAATATTAAAGTGGCTCATTTTCCAACTCACCAAGAGTTTTATTGTTTTCGTTTCCATTGAGCCGATCTCTGGTTAAAGCTGTAGCATCTTTAGCGCAGCTTAGCATAGATCATTGAATCTGATTAGACCGTTAGCATCTCTCGCTCATAACTTCCAAATATATTTTTCCAATTTAAAACTCTTCTGTAGTTACATTGTGTACTTACAAAAGTTTAGATTTTCTTGGCCGAGATGGCTAACCTACCAGCGCAACTTTTCGTTTTCCGTCAATCTTAGTACACAATGTAACTGCAGAAGAGTCAAGTTAAAAAAACAAACAAAAAAACTCTTTCATCCTTTATCCTTTTCATCCAAACCTGGAGATCAGCTGAATGGATTCAAAAATGGTCAAACTCTACTGTTTAACTCTTGAGGAGTTGGAAAATTAGTCTATTTTCAAAAAAAAGTGGAGTGTTCCTTTAAAAATCAAGGAGAGGGAGTTTTCATGGTCAAACCTCCAAACATCTGGCATCTCTGAAAAGCACTATATGCCACAGTTTCATATATTTATTATTACTATTATTAGGATTAACCCCTTGAGATGTACTGTACCATCTCGTTTTCGATATATGAAGAGTTCAAATGCCTCTAAGTGCTGTTTGATATGTTCTTGTACAATAAACATTTTTCTCAGGCTCTTTATGTTATTTTACTTTAATGTCAGTGAAAAACCTATTTATTAAAGTGAAATCACTGAACCTACACATATAGAAGCCTACAGAGCATTTGTGTCTGTGAGTGTTATCATTAAAAATCTTTTTTTTTTTTTTTTTTTTAAATATTCCCTTCTCTGAAGTCTGTTTGTAATATAAGAACTTCACTTAAAATAGTCCAACAGCTGACCAGTCAGATCCTCATAAATAAATGGTCCTCAAGATGCATAAAAATATAAATAAAAAGCATGTCCAAATTTAAAGTCGGTCTTCTTCAAGGCCACCAAGGAGATGGGATTATAAATACTTGGAATGACCTGCTGACTGTCCGGGGGTGGTCCTTAACTTTCTCCACTGGCATCTATACTATTCGCAAAGGCTTCAAAGACTGCCAAGAGACCATGACTTGAAACCATAGATTGTGCTGAAAAGCAAAACCTAGACTCAGAAATATGTCCTGCAGACAAGTGACAAGGATCTGCGGACCTTGCGGCTCCTTGAGCTGTGATATCTGATAAGGGCCGGCAGTGCGTCCCTACGAGTGTCCACCCTCCCCAACACACGACTCCTGCTACTAGGGAAAGATGGGCCGCTTGCTATTAATATCAGTGGAAGAACAGATAATCCCTGTAAAAATAATTAAACTGAAAAATAAACTGTCTTGATTGCCACAGAACACTTCAATGTTTTATTGCGTTCATTGTATGGCCTTTTTATTGTGTGGTTTTCTTTTTAGTTCCATGCACTTAAAAAAAGTAAGTCATACATGATTGGAATGACATTAAAGGTGGATTAAATGATAACTGTACCTAAATGAGTTCATGACATTGACGTGTGGAGATGTTCTGGGATGAGGATCTAAGTCTGGGTCTCCTGCACAGTTTTGCTGATGACTGTGTCTTTCATGACTTCTTGGGCAACAGGTGCTAAAGGAGAAAGGAGTGTCAGCCTCATCTGTTTTTTTTTTTTCTGGAGCACAGTGCTTCTTGCCCCCACAGCGTCCATATCCAAGCATGCTGAGCATTTCCCCCCTTGTCCTCATGAGTGTGACTTTGAACTAGAATAAATTTAGACACGGTTACTTGTGTGTTAGCTTGTTTTGTTTAGTTGAAAACACATGTGCATATGGATAAAAAAAAAATGAATGTGCTCTCTATGATCCTAACATCTTTTACATAAACCTTATTTCAAATCATTAAATGATGTGAGGTGATCTGTGTAGGACAACAAGACGTTATGTTCCTCCTTGTGGTCAAAAAGGACACTACAGTTGGACGCAACATTCACCACTTACTGTAGACCAGTACTGTTTAGCAATAGAATCATAATGTTAATGCTAAAATATTCTGTTGGCATAAAATATGTCAGGCAATTTCTTCTAAATTAACGGATCAAACAAAAACATTCCATGAATGGAGCTGGTTGAAATGGCCTTTTTATGCTTTCTAAATGTTTTTACCACTTTCATTGTATCCTTTTAGATATTTTCAGAATACTGATTTAGACACTTTTTGCTCACTTTCCTTTCTTTGGTGAATGATACTGTCCAGTCTGAGCTGAACTCTCAACTCTAGAACGTGTACCATGAGGCAAACTTTAAAATATGATATTTTAATATTATAAATTTTTTATTTTAGGCTATGTAAAACAAATATAATTAAAAGTCCTAAACCCCACAGAAAACATGTCCTCAATAGACTATTCGAAATGCTATTAAATCAGCCAAATCATGTTTTTGCTATAGTGTCAACAAGTTTATGGCTTTATAAACAAGACTTTTTGTATAAAATAATTGCATTTAGGAGAAGTAGCCTTCCCCCTGTTGCTTCAAAAGTCTCCGTGTTTTGGATCTGGCCAGTGGCTCCTGTAATTATTATACTCTGGCTCTAAACTCACATCTTGGCGGCCACGCGTGTGCGCCTCTTCACCTCCAGAGAGGCTGTGCGGCCAAAGCACGACCCGGCCTGCCAGCGGGGATTTACGGATTGGCGCTCTGCCCGGCCGCAGGCAGTCTAGTTCGCTCGGTTCTCACGACCTCAGCACCACAACGGCATCTCTGAACTATTAACTCAGACACGCAGGCAGAGAGAGAAGCCACGGAGCCCACACACTGCCAACTAGTGTTTCAGCAATGCACATGTGCGAAAACAAGCTTTTCTGTGCGATTTAGATTAGCCCCGGGGGAACAGCGTACGAATCTTTCAATGACTTTCAGGGGGGTCTACTTTTTTTCTCTCCTGTGAACAATTCTTTCACTAATTTTGAATTTAGATTTGAACTCAGCGTAAAGATATTTGCGATAGTCCATATTTCAGGCTTTCTATAGGCCAAATGCGTACTTTTGTGGATGGTGTAGGCGTATTAAAAATATCACAATATCACTTTCTGTTTAGACTTCCTTTTTGATTGAGTGATTTTATTTTTATGTGCTGCCACTTAACTGAGAAATGTATGAACACTCAATAAACTGGAGTGAATTGGGTTGAAAAATCACAAAATAAAGAAGAAAAAATAATAGAATGTTGAAATTCCTTAGTGACGTGTTAATAAATAACTTTCCAAGCTTGTAGGTCTCAGCATTGGGTTTAACACGATGGAGTTGTTAAGTGGGGAACCCTGTGGCCGTCGGTCACCAGGGTGTGTAACCTAATCCGAAAACGAAGTGGGCCGCTGACTGCAAGTGGCAGACACACGGCAAACGCCATGCAGACCGTCCGCGCGACACGTCTCGCAGTTCCGGAGCTCACGCGCAAAGGGAAGATAAGTTTACATCAAGGGATAACATAAACAACCCGGTTAGAGTTATAGCTACTCACATGGGAAAAGCCGGCATGTCAAGCCGCCTGTAAAAAGAATTTTTTTTTTTTTTTTTACATTTTAAGCCTACTACATGTTAATTAGGAAAGATTTGAAGTAGGCTGACTCATCAGTTTAGCCAGAAAGAGGCGCGAAAGCACCCCACGCGCTATTCAGGTGCAGCAATACAGCTAAAGAAGACTGGTACACAAAAGGAAGAGAGGATTCTTCCATATTCTCTTTTCACTGAGGCAATCTGTTAGTGACATTAACCCAAAGCGTATTTCCCAGACCAATGAATGGGGGTTTAGGACTTCTTAAAGATCCCGCTGCATACAGGATGAGACCCTTTTCAGATGTTTAATTACCTTTTTGCAAAAGAAAAGAAAAAAACCCTCTCATTGCCTTTGTCATTTCAACCTGTGACACTTTAGGGTGATCTCTTCCCGCCAGAAGTAGCCTAAAACTAAGAGCAATAGGCTGTAGCCACAAAACTTGATTGAGACTTTAAATGTAAAATAGTGTAACAGATGTAATTGAAAAGGTTTATGCATTTAAACACTCTTTGCTCTCTTATCTCTTTAAAAAGTTTAATAAGAGTTGCGTTAAATCGATGTTTTTAATTTAATTAAAGGCTATGTATTGTCACTTGTCAATCTAAATAATGTAGCCTAAGTAATATCAAAATTAAAAATGCATGGGTGCCTTATATTACTCTATCAATTATAATTAGGCTATTATAAATGAACATCAGGTGCTGCTATTCATAGAAAAAGGGCTTAAACAGGATATATTTCGTTATTTTCATTTATTCAGCATCAAACATAAAACATCTATCATGAAAAAACAACAAGAAAGCTTTGGCATAATACAATCTTTTACAAACTTTGTACAAAACTAAATTCTTTTATTTAAAAAAAGTACTTTATAAACATTAAGTGTTATGCTGTTGAATTAACAACAGCATATTCATTAACAACATCCAAATATTGGAATCAGCTAACAAACATATACGCCTTGTCCAACAGAAGGTCAACAAAGTCCCTTAAAACGGAACTGAACGTATTTTCTTCATCGTGAAAAAAGTTCGTATGGGATGAGCAAGTTCGTATGGGATGAGCAAGTCTACCAAGGTCTCCACACCGGCTCATTGCTTTCCGCTCCGGCACTAACACCAACGGGACTGACGGCCTGTGAAACGCCCGCGAAGGAGGTCATCCCCTGCACAGGAGATGCGACCGTGGGAGCCGAGCTGGCCTGGACGGGACTGGCGTTGACAGTCACTGGAACACTTGCGTTTGCGTACAAGGGAATGACCGGGGTGGTAGCAGAAGTGAAAGCTGGGTTGGGGATAAGAAAAGCAAACTGTCCGTCGGTGGCTGGCACCAGCTGGAATCCTCCAAAGACTTTGGGCGAGACAGCTTCTGATGGACTGAGTTTGGGACCCATTGAGGCGCTGTTGATGGGCAAAGTTGAAGGAAGCTGCACGTGAAGAGGCTGAGCCAGATGCGCCTGTTGAGCCGGGGCGGGCTGAGGGTAGTTCATGGCCATCATCTGTCCCAAACAACCGGACAGGTGGTTGAGAAGTCGCGACCTAACCTCCGTGTTCACTCCCTCCGAAGTAGAGAGGAAACGAGTCACCTCGTTCATGCACTCGTTGAATCCAGCGCGATACTTGCTGAGGACGTTTGTGTCAGCTGACAGGGCTGCTGCAAAGCAAAGGTAACGTTCTTTAATACCAGGCATTTAGGAAATAGGCTAAATCGTACGTCTAAGGTTACGCATTTGAATAAAATCAACTTACCAGTCATCTGAACACGCTGCATATTGCGCAGGTGTTTGACAGTCATCTCAAGAATATCAGCTTTCTCCAATTTAGAGTGTCTGGAGCTCTGTAAATGAGAAGCACTGATTAATATTTTTGTTTTATAAAATCAAGATTACTGTGTTATTGACACCTAAAAGGAGCAGACAGCTCCGTAGCTACAACTTACATCTTTTTTAAGAGCATCAAGAATCAGGGTCTTCAGCTGTCCGAGGCTCTCGTTTATTCTCGCTCTGCGGCGTTTCTCCATGATTGGCTTTGAAGACTGCAGATAAAACGTAAAGATAATTAATTTCCATAATAAAGATGCGACTTTAACATTGTTTGAAAGTTAAGAAATGACTACTGACATTCATCCGAAACGAAACACAAACGCAAAAAAAGTGCCAAAACACTAAAGGATATTTACCTTTCTGTGCTCGCTTGCATTCTTTGGTTTGTCCGGAGTATGAGATCCACTGGCCGGGGCGCCAGCAATAGGTGATGCGGTCTGCTTCTCCATATTATCGGCTGGCATGATCAAAAGCAAATCTGGGTCCGGTATAAGCCAAGAAAAATGTTTATATTCCGTGTGTGGCTTTTTGAAAACACAGAGACGGGCTGTTAGGATTAGATGCGGAGCGCAGCCAAGATCTCGGGACGGTCACGAGAGAGAGTGTGAGTCCCTCTTATCAGCTATATGACTTATAGTCGGCAGGCTGTCATATGAGGACACGAGCATGTGTGGCGCAGCGCTTCAGAGGGCAAGTCGAATCTCCCACTGCCACACGCCAGCGGTATTTATAGATAGATCGCATGCTCCCAGTTCGTGTGAAACCCTCTCTGCATTCTTTCCCACACTCGCTTCAGCCAATAGGCGCGCGGACTCACCCATTGGGCGCGGGCAGACTGCTGATTGGACAACACCCCCGCGGGCTGTCAGTCACGCGCTGCTCAATCAGCCCTGGAGGGACAAACAACAAAGAGGCGAGTGCAGTCGGCCTGGTTGTGAAGTGATAAGGGGAATTGGGGGAATACTCTTGCTGTTTGCCACCAACGTTTTTTCACGTATTTCTGCATTCACGCAGTGCGCGAGCAGCATTCCTGCACACTTGATGTTGGAATGGTTCAACAGACCAATAATGTCATTTTATCTACATTGCAAAAACATTTTCACTAGCATTAACATGCATATTATCTTGCGAACTATCTTTAACACTATATTTAATTGCTCTTGATTTTGTTGGAAAGTTGCATACTTGCACACCGGCTTTTGCACTTTTTATTTGCCTATTATTTAAGGACTTGGCGTACGTATTTAACTCTTATTGCGAAAACATTCCTCCGATTTTGGAGCACCGTGTGACACGGTGTATATGACAAGTTGATAGTGTCAGTATTTGATATGAATTTGTTTAACTGCGCGTGGGAATACGTTTATATTATATAAGAAATACAAGGATCCAGTCCTTTAAGAAAGAAAATAAAACTGAAAAAACTTGGAGGATCTGGTTGCGCTTCAAAGAAGAAAACAGCTGTACAGGCACGCGAGGCGGTTCGAAGCAGCACGCAGGAAACCAATAGGAAGCTGGCCGCTTTATGCAAATTAAGCGGAGTCTCGTCTTATTGGCTGGGCGAACATCTTACGCGTCAATCATTCCAGCAGCTCAGGAGGCAGAGAGCGCGCGGGGGAGGTGTTGCTACATCTGTCCGCGTGCCAGCCAGTCTGCGCGCCCGCTCACTGCACCGCTGCGTCCCCTGAGCACGTGCCGCTGCTAAACTCGCAGGCTGCGGAGTTTAGAGAGCAAGTTTCGCGGCTGCTTTTTTATTGCTGCTTAATTATGAACTCATTCTTTTTCCTGGCCGGGCTTTTTTAAAACTCTTTGGAGTTTTGTTAATGTTTGTTGGTGCGTTGCAAGAGGATTAGGAAAATGCAACAAAGCTGTAGAATTGCGTCTATTAAAACAAATGTATGCAAAAGCAAAGCGATGAACAAAATACAAAAAACAAACAACAACAAACAAACAGCGCTTAATACATGCTTCAGCTATAAGTCTGCATCTTTAAGTAAATAACTTTTTTTCTTTTGGAATTCTTCAGTACTTTTATTCAAATAAACAAGACAGTGAAATTATAAAGGGAATTGGCCCACATTAATTGCAACAACTTTAAACATAAACACTAAAATTTTAATTATTTAGGATAATTAGTAATACAATTAAGCAAGAGCAATGAAGATCTAGAGCGGTTATTCCAACAGATTACCGAATGGGGAAACTAATTTTTAGGTTTCGAGCGACATCTATCGGAGGTTTCAGTAGCACTTTAAACAGCTGCTATTACATATTTGACCACGAGGCGGAGCACCGAGGTAACACACCTCAATACAAATGAATTAAAATTACATCAAATGATGTGCAAGTAACAGAAAACTGTTTTTGAAATCTCACATAATCCACATTGGAGAGTCGATATACAGTAAGAGGAAATAGTTCCTATTGTATCCAAATACAACATTGCCAGAATTTTAAAGCAGCAATTTTTCAATATGGCAGAATTTGTAACACAGATAATAATAATTATAATAACAACAACATAACCAGTGATATATATATATATTTGATTATACCAATTTAAATAATCAGGAGAAAGAATTGCCAGTGTAACCAGTGCTACAGAAACTCTTCTACTTGCATGTAATAAAGTGGAGAAATCCCATAGCAATGAGAATTTATTAAGTCTTGTTTGGCTGCTTGTTGACCATTGTTTCGGGACTCTTGTCATTTGTTGCCGTGACTAGCTGGGGCATGCTGGAAGCCTGTTTGCTCAGGATCCTAAGGTCTCAGGGGCCAGCTGTGCGCTCACCCCTTCACATTTGCCTTATTTGCTTTGGGATTGAGGTATATTATGTAGCTCTTAATCCTGCTTTCTGTATGTGTTATACCTCCATAATAGAGCTTCAGAGAATTATTTAGATGCCCAGGACACAAATTTTATAGACTCTTTGTCCAAACATATATATTTTAGTGTTAAAATCTATACCCCACCAGTCCAAAGCCATTTATTGGATCCAAAGTACAGAAAAAACAGTAACATTTTGAAATATGTTCACTATTAAAAATAACTTCTCAATATATTTTAAAATGCAAATTATTCATGGGATATCAAAGCATCATTACCCCAGTCACATCCTTATATATAGGCCTATATATATAGAATACATATAGAAATATACATATTATTATGTTGAAAACAGCTGTGAAGAATTTTCGTCGGTAAATAGAAAATTCAGTAAAGCAGCATTTATCTGAAACAAATTTTTTGTAACATTATAAATGTCTTAATCATCACCTTTGTATAAAAAAAAAAAACTGTATAGGGGTGTTTTAAACTATTTTAAATATTGACAATAAAAAAAAAGTGTTTCTTGAACAGCAAATCAGCACATTACAATGATTTATGCAAGATCATGTGACACTGAAGCTTTGATCACAGGAATAAATGTATTACATTTTAAAATATATTGAACTAGAAAGCAGTTATATTAAATAGTACAACTAATTCCCAATATTACCACTTTTGCTGCATTTTGAATTAAATAAATGCAAGCTTGGTGAGCAGAAGAGAACTACTTACAGTTCAAAAAGTTTTGACTGGTAGCATATGCTTGCATGCATACACACACACACACACACAAACACACAAAAGTATTATTAAAAAAAAAAAAAAAATCTAAATAACACGCAGTCTAGTAAACGATTGTGGGATGTGTTTTGACTTCAGTGTCCAGGAAAAAACGTTTAGTCTGAAAAGGAAAGTGAGATGAAAAAGATCAAGGCATTGTGTGTTTTGTAATTAGACTTAACACTGACCAGCATACTGTTGCCCAAGATCAGAGCGTGCACAGTAGTTTCTTTGCACTGAAGGAAAGTTCATTTGTTGTTGGGTAAGGAGTCTCAGTCCCTATCCAAATCTGTTCACAGAATGCCGCAAACACAGTCAATTATGTCTGCATTAGCCGCTGTTGTCGGACCAATCCCTTTACACGCTCTTTGATCACACTGCTCCTTCGCTCCATTCTAGGCTTGAGTTTTACAGAGAGTCCTAATCTGGAAGACTTCATACTTTTTTTTGATCCAAAGAATTTAGTAATAGCCCCTGAATATCATCATGCATCAAAACAGTGTATTAGACATGAGGTTTGCATCTGTTTTTTTTTTTACTTTGACTTCAATTTAGTATTTTGACTTTTTAGAAATCTATATTATGAGTCACACAATATCTATGCATTCAGTCACACTGACCTTGAGTTTTTCAATGATGAATTCTTTCATAATCTCAGATGCTAAAAAGATAATAGGACCACCAACTTTTTGTTCAGTTTTTTTCCCTCTTTGTTTACTGGCCTCAATAGAATACCTACATGGATCATGAATAAAGAAATGTTTAAAAAAAAGTACAGAATACAGGCGATCTGATTTAACATGCGTTCTGTCGATTAAACATGTATAACCAAATTGCTACGTTGCTTCAAGTTCCTCACGTGTCTTCTTGTTTCACTACTGTAAGCTGTTCTTGTGCTGAAACTTTGTTGGTGGCATTTAAATGTATGTCATGTAATAGAAAACACATACAGGGCTTGTGCTAAACAATAATAGATCCTGAGCACCTCTTAACTTTGTGTTTATACAGTTATAGAATAAGATTCAGTTCACATATTATTCGCTGCTAGGTTTCAGAACATATTCTGGAGCACTTCTTTTGAGCATATCCACAATAAGAGAAAATATTGGCAAAAGATCTAAAGAGTTAGTCTTGGCAGGGAAGATATCTTAAACACACTGTTGCTAAGGATTTCTATAAACCAAACACTGTTGTATTAAAATGCTCTAATACATCTATGTGTCGGATAATGTTTTCCGAGTCTTTCATCTTTATTACTGGCCCTGTGGGGAGTTTTAAAGTGGAATCCAACATTAATTAATTAAAATTTTGAGATATTTCTATTAGCGTGTTTAAGGGTGGCTGCATTAAGTCCTCAGGGCTTCAAATTGAAGTTTTAGTAGTAGTGCGATATAAAGTTTTTAGATCTTTTTTTACTTTTTTCAATTTCATTGTTCTTATACCTGCAAAAACCTTGGGTGAATTCAGTTTGCTTCGCCTTTCATATGGGTCGTTGTCATTTTACCATCTGCAGACCAGCATGTCTTTTACAATGTGTAGTATTCACTGAGACTCTTTGGTGCTCTTAAAGCAAGCAGGAGCATCCCCCATCCCCGAGCTTTTCGGACCAATTCATGGCTTTCTTCTCTTTTTTAAGAGGCCGTTGATGAGGTTAGCCTAATCAGATTAAGTCAACTCACATTGGTCGGTTTAGTTTGTTTTCCCTCAGAGAGCCTGCTGATATCTCCAAATACTATTTCTTTGAGCACTTTTCATCATGGCCCCCCCCAAAAAAAATCTTTTGAGAGCGAGTTCCAATAGACTCATTCATAAACCTCAGTTCCAGACTGATATGGGTTACTCGGAATGGGTCACTTCACTGCAATGCCGCGACCAAATACGTAAAAGCTGTGCAATGACACTTTTGATCATTCTTGCTGATGTCGATCTAAAAGGGTGGACCGAGACAGATTGTGGAAACACAAAACGGCAAATTGAATTCTGCGAATCGCTGGAACCTCTAATTTAATTCCTACATGAATGTTTGGAGGAGCTTACAGGGACTACAATGATAATGCAATCTTCTCTCATTTTAAAACAATGATACGGCATTGGCGCCTTTATGCTTGCTTGTAGCTCAGTTCGGCTACAATCAAGACGCTAATGTTCTGTTAAACAGCAAAATGTTGATTATAAGCTCATTTAGGTTGATTAGAATTCTAAACTTTTTTGTAGAACTGACGGAAGACACAGGAAATGCTTTAAAAATTCTTGTCGATAAACAAGGCTGGTGGATAACATTTTTGAGGTTTCCAAAACTCTGACATTTAAGTTTCTAATACCCTGTTCAAAGCTTTGGGGTCAGTAAGATTTCACTTAACAAAAAAATTCACAAAACTATAAAGCAGCAATATTGATAACTAATGATAACAAATATTTATTCAGCATCAAATCAGCATATTAGAATGATTTCTGAAGGATCATGTGACGCTAAATACTGGAGGTAATGGCTGCTAAAAAATGAATTTGTGTTTGAATAACACACACACACAGAATATTAACTCACATTATTTTAGGACACTTGCAATGAGCTCACGTTACTACAGTTATAAAGGAATTTAGGAGCACGAAAGCCTAGGTGAGCCCTCTTGGATCTGTTCCTTCTGTTAAGAACTGATCTGAGATAAATACTGGTGTTACCCGGCACACCCATAGCACATAATTATTCACTTTAACAGGACTGTCATTTTGGTGCCATTAAACAAGCTCAAGAACAGTGTCTTTAGCAGAAGCTTATAATTACATCTCATTCTAAGTTGATCTGGATGCAACTCACACCCCTAACAGTCCTGCTGTCTCCCACCGCTGCGTCCATTCAATCGTACAGAATTAAAAGTAGGCAGATATCCACTTAAGAAAAGATCCTACACCTGTAAGTTCTCTGATGTCCTCATCAGCTGCTCAACATCCTAATAACAGGCTTTTAGAGACAATGAGCACAATGAGTAAAGAAGAGCCCTTTTCATAAGGTTTTAAGATGCCTCCCTTCGCACGAGGAGGCATGCTGCTTAAATGGGGACAACAGGGACATGGCAAGCTTGTAGATGTTTAGGCCTGCCGCTTTAATTATATTATGAGGAATCAGCTGTGATTTGGCCCCCGCACACTACGCTATGACACACTTGTACAATTCTTTCAAATGTAAGCTTTAAACTGCAAATTTGCAGATAAGACCTTCCCCACAGCTGAGGGACATGCCACTGCTGTACGGACCCTCCCCATCCCGTCTGCAAATTCTTGGAAGACTTGGAGTGACGCAGATAAAACAATACATCAAAGAGGATGGAAAAACATATGCAAGATCTAATTATTTCCAAGGCAGGTGTGCAGTGTTGTGCATGGTGCCTCTGCTTAATATATCTCACGAGAGAGACGTGAAGTGTACTGACGGAAGAAGAAAAAAAAAAAGAAAAGAAAAAAGTAATAAGATAATGAATGCAAGGCTGCAAAAGGGTAGCATTTAAAGTTTAAGGTAAGCTTAGGTTTGTTAGCTTTGGTGGTGCCAAAATTGAAAGCTGCAGAGTCAAATTTCAAAGATCTAGCTGTACGTTTTCTACATATATTTGTTTTCTCAGCACTAAAAAAAAAAAAGAAGTTAGTTTGAATTGAGAAATGTGGACATATAATATCAGCACTGAATTATTTTATCTGATTAAATAAAATAAAACAATTTTTTATTTCTATATAGCTTCTTAAATGTTACTTTGGGGGATTAAAAATTGTTTAAAATCTATTTGTGCAATAATTTATTATATAAATATACTGAATATCGCATGGTTCCCTTATAGTAATAAAGCCATCAAGCACAAATGGTTCATGTAAGCGAATAAGCAAGATTGTGTTGAATCTATTTTGCTGCTACACAAAACAACAAGCAAGACAAATCACTGAAACGCTTTGGTTAATGCATTTGGATGAGTTAAAAGCTGAAAATGGACCAGAAAAAAATAGCATGTCACAGCTTTAACATTTTGAATGCTATCATCAATCCTCAGATTTTACCGAAATCTTGCATTGTGAACGAAACAAATGGAATTATTTAAATTCATCTGGTTTTCTCTTGTGCTAAAGTGCATGCATTTCTCTGAAGGATTCGGTGCAAACTTTGGACACGGACAATGCACAGAATGCACAAAACCAATATTGTTCAAAGGAACCGTTTCCAGGTTTTGGTCATTGATAACCATGCTAAAAGTGCCATTGATCTTTTTGTTCCATTCGGTTGGTTGGAGAAAATGGCCTGCATTCTGGTTCTTGAGTCCATAAAACGACTCTCTTTGTCAGGGAGCAAAATCGATGCAAATTAATCTTTTATCTATTTCCCTGTGAATAATTAAACGTCTTTCTACTTTTGTCTGCGCCTACTTGCCAAAACAAAATCGAAAAGGTAGAGAATGTGGGCATTTATTAGCTGGCTGGAGGAGTGAGTTGACCCTTCTCTCCAGTCACAAAGAAGCCTTTATGGAGGCAGCACATTGTATGGAGTGAGTTTATTCCCTTTTGACTGACCAGCACTGCGGGACACCCACCACGTGTTATCGGTGCCTCAGCCAAACCGGGACTACTTACCCCCATGAAAGGCAGGCTAAACAAACCACGAAATCCATGGCCATGACCCATTCTCCTCTGGTGCTCTCTAGGACACCATGACAGACAAGATAGCAGAAGACGGTGAACTTAGGAAGCCATTATATTGAGGGTCTAAGCATTTATATTTTTCATTGACAGTACCTGGGATTAGAACTGGAGAGTTATTTTGGGCCAAACAGTGGTGGAGAAGATGGGCTGTGTCTCTAAAAAACATCACAAACTCAACTTAATCATTTTAGTAAATGTTACATGATTAGTTTGAGTGCTATGCGCTTTAAAACCTAACAAACAAGCAAACTTAACTATTTCTGTTGACTTTACTTAAAGTCCTATTGTTTTCTTACCTTACTGATGTAGATCTATTAAATCTTACTATTTGTGCTAGTTACTCAAATAGCCCTAGTAAACGTTACATGATTTGTTAATGAATTAATGCACATGTTTTGTCAAATATACAGTGTCAGTATTCATTTTGTTGTGCTGTCTATGCTGCGCCGTGTAAATATATCCGTGCAGTCTTCAGTGTTAGAATTAGAGTTATTAAGCATGGATGAATAGTGATAAAAGATAAAAGATATTTTAAAAGTGCAATACAGTAACGCCTTTCAACATTCAAGTTCAGAAATGTGTTTGAATGTTCAAATAAAACACACAGATAAGTAAGATCCTGATAAGTATTCACATAAACACAGTCTGTTATGTCTAAAGTTAATGTAGCTAGGAGAAAAACAGATGTGAATTAGTATATTCGATTCATTCTTCTTCTTCTTTAATAAGTGACTACAGCCTAAATAAACATGCCGAGGTAACTTAATTTAATTTATTAGACAGTGTTGCTCGATTAGGAAATTTAAGGATTTTTATTAACACGCCATAGATTAAAAAAAAAAATAAAAACATTACTGGTGTGCATCTTGAGACCAAACAAAGGCACTTGTATATTTTTAAGAACAGTCAGTACAGGTTTCAGTTAAAACAGGTCAGACTTACAGTACACCATATTCTAGAACTAGGCTTAAACCTTGTCTGTGAAGCTGGAGGATAGTCTTTTATATTTATGGTCAAGGTTTTATCTGCTGTTGTTCATGAATTATCTGAGGTTTTTTTTTTTATTTGCATCATCATATTACAGACCTGTACCTGAATTAATATGCAACTGAGGAGATACAAAAGGTGATCACAAAGCAATATGTACATATATAAGGTTAGTTACTCTTCAACACACTGCAGATCTTCTTGGCATTTCTGTCCAGCTTGGCCACAACATGGAGAGGAAAGGTCTTGTGTGTTTATGTTCATGATTTCTCTTGATTCAGCTATTGTGTTGACACAAGCTGACATTAAAATACATGTCAAAGGAGTTAGACAGTATGAGCAAATGTAAGTTAAAGTATATTGAGTGTATGTTCTGTTTATTGTTTTATTGTGCTCAGGAAATATTATTCTTCTCAGAGGCTCTTTTGACGATTTGATTTGATTGCTTCTGTTGTCTTCATTTATAAGTCAATTTGAATAAAAGCGTCTGCTTAGATGTAAACGTTAAGGCCCGGTTTCACAAACCGGGCTTAGCTTAAGCCAGGACTAAGCATTGGTTAAATTATGATATTTAAGCAACTTTTACAAAAACGCATCATAAGAAAATATTACAGGTGTGCATCTTAACACAGAACAATGACACTGACATGTTTTAAGATATGTCAGAGCAAGATATTTTCACCTGAGACAGCTCAAACATGCAATTTAGTCTGGGACTAGCTTAAGCCTTGTCTGTGAAACTGGGGGTAAAACTCTTAACATTTAATTTTTTTCCCCCCGGATTCAAGCATTGTTAATGAACATATACTAGAAAATAAAATGTTGATTTGCATTTGTTCACTGCATTTTGAAAAATAAATGGAGAGCAGTGAGTATTTTTAACTAGTCAAAGCTATTTTCAAATTTCCTCAGATCACAGATTCAGTTAAGTTAACTAAACTTAAATGGCTTAAGCAGGGGCGATTTTAGCCCATAATGAATAAAAGCACCCCCAAAGATTTCTAAAGATTTCTAACTTATTTGACAGTTCATGCTGTTTATTTGAGACGGTATTAAAATATGAAAAATCATTCAGATGTAATATTTTAATAACTAGTATAGACCCACCCCCCAAGCGCCGAAAAATGGTTCGTTCCAGCTTCACTCTGCGCTACTCTGACTGGCTCCAGCGCTCCTGCCAGTGCAAAGGTGGCTGCTGAGACGCATTTGAGCGGTGGTGTGAGTACAGGCCC
>JAUMHP010000080.1:9109812-9132186 GCA_032361065.1 Enteromius trimaculatus
TAATGCATTTTCGTAAGACATGTTTCTAAAAATTCTTAAATGTCCTAAATTAGCAAAGGTCTAGTCCTGGCTTAATCCAATCCCGATCCGGGAAACCGGCCCAAAATGGTAAGAGTTTAGAATAAGGTTTATTAGTTAACATTTCTTTACAACATTAGTAAACATGAACAAAGAAAGAACAATACTTCTACAGCATTCATTAATCTTAGTTTATGTTCATTTCAGCATTTACTAAAGCATTATTAAATTCACAAGCTGTGTCCTGTAACATTAACCCACTGTGTATCCATTAAAATGAATAAACTAACAACTAAACTAACATTAACAAAGATTAATAAATAATGTAATACATGTATTGTTCATGCAACTTAATAAATTAACTAACATTGACACCTTATTGTAAAATGTCGTCCATTTAAATCACAAAACAACATAAAAATACATATAAAAAATAGTTTGTATCAGGACTGTAAACACTGAAATGTATTTGTTTATTGAATGTCCAAATTATTTTGTATGAAGCGGTGGTATTCATTTTCAAATAGGATGATATAACCCAGTTAATCTAAAATCTAAAAAAGAAAATCTATGCGCCTTGGGGGTCAACCACTGTGGCGATGGGCGCACTTATCCACGTGTGTTTGTGTGTGGTGAAAGGGTGTGTCACAGACAGGTGAAATGAGGCGGAAAGTATTTGTGAAGAAAAGAGTGTAAAGAAGAGTGTGTGGTTACGATTGCAGACGGGGTCACATCTGTGACACTCCAGACACAGAACTCTAAAGAAGTAAAAGTGTGCAGACATGCCATATTGTGAAAAGCAGCCAGCCAGCTGTTTTGGATTTCTGTCAATTAAACGGGAATGTATTTCATTCCTCACAAGGCCAGGGACAGCTTTATAGGCCCAACAAGACAGGAAGCTTTAAAGGGGATGGGTCACCTCACGTTCAGCAGTAAATCAGTACCCTTATAATATTTGTCGTTTTTCCAAACAGCTGACCCCCGAGTAATATTATGACAAGATTGGGATGTGTAGTGCTTTGTCCACTTAAAATGCAAATGAAAATAGTAAAGAAGACTTCTTTATGAATCTTTAGTTCTGAATTATTGCCATTGTTATGTAGACCAAAAAGTATTGAATTCCATGCCTTTTTATAAATTAATGATTAAAATGTGATTTTTTTGGTTCCTTTTCAGTTAGTGAAACCATTGACAAAGTGGACTATTAGCAGTCACTTAAAGTGACACAGCGACAAAATACTAAGTGTACTTTTAAATAATTGATAGACATTAATAAAAATTATGAAATTGTCGTTTCAGATATAATGTCCAATTAGTTTGCAGAAATTTTCTTCAGGCTTTTACTGTAAATTATAGAAAATACGGCTATTTATTTTTAATTAATAACCAATTTAAACCATTAAGTTTAATTGCAATTTAGATACAAAAAGAAACCAATATAATAAACCTATAATTTTAATACTGAACCAAATTACAAATCTGTATTTTTAACCAGCCCTAATGAAATCTACTCCTAGCGTAGATATATGGCCTTGACAGACCACAATTCCTAGGGATCTATTTTGGGTTGCATAACTGATAAAGAGGCTGCAGGACAGAGAGTGTTGGTGTATTACAGGACTATCCTACAGATTTACAGACACATGGCTAAGACAATGCAGCAATGGAAATCAATTCACTTAGTTTCTCTCTGGTCGTCAGTCAAGAGAACATTTCAAACTGGACAAAAAGGCCAAAAGGAAGTAAAGAGGTGATTCGACGAAAAAGAATGGGTTAAAAGAGGAGCACTAAAACACCTACTGAGCAAAAGAAAGTAAGAGAGGGTCTCTTTTCATGGGTGTCCACACACTAAAGACAGGCAGCACTTGACAATACTGTACAATGCTGTTTTGCACGATTAAGTGGTGTGGAGGGCAGGACCGAAGACAAAGCCTCCTGTGGTCTCTGGAGCTGCCGGCCCCAGTGGGTCTCTCTTTCAGCCCATATGTTTCTGCCCACTCACAGACCCCTCACGGGCTTCTCTCAGTCTGCTTCTGCTGTACAGCCTCATGTTCAGCATCTGGACACGCAAGAGGACAGCACTATGGTCACCTCGACGACCAGCACTCTCAGGGTGGGGGTGGCATCCTTGGAAACTGAAATAGGATCGGGATAGAGTCCAGAGAAGAAAGGCACTTTGAATGAAGTCCTATTCAAGACTGCATACTTAGTAATAATAGTCCACATTGAATTTATTTATTTTATTTTTTTTGTATTTGCTGTAAAAAAACAAAAAATTTTTTTATTTCTGTCCCATTAGTAAACTTTCACGCATAAACCCACAAACGGTTACGCAGCTTGAGTGGTGCTGTCGACGAAAAAATAAAGGAAAATTGTTATATTAATTAAATCATTTGTATTAAGAAGAAGATATTACATTAGAATAGTAGGGTTTCAGCAGATCGGATCCTATTGGACATTTCATTGCACTTTTTCTGTCTCATGTTAGTGTCAAACCCAACTGTTTTAATCTTCAAAATTACCTCAAAATTATTCCGCAATCTTTTAACTTTGTGTTCTGTACACTGATGTATTCTAATTTGCCAGTTCCTAAATACGCAAAATGCTCTTTTTGTTCTTTGTAGAAATAAAGCAAGGCAATAGATCTGACAGTTTCCACAGTCGTAAATACATATAGTTACTAAGTGTGTGTGTTCTGTGGCTGATGGACATTGTGTTTGTGACAGTGATGGACTGTCAGGATGCTGCCAGAAGAGAGGACCTGCCTTAACTTCTTTAACACATGGACACAAAAGAACCAAAGAGACAGAAAGAGGAGAGAGAGAAAAAAGGGGATGGGGGGAGTGCATGGATGAAGGAGAAGAAGAATCACTTCTTAACAAGTGTTTACTCTCATTCTGTTCCTAAGCTGCAGAGCAGTAACCAACCATGGAGGAAGGCAGCTCCTGATCCAGGAAGAATTCTCAAAGCCCTTGAGGTCAGGGGTCACTAACTCTGCCATTGTTCATGACAGGGCAAGCACACTCCAGCTTTTCTCCAGCTTTCAAAGGCCTGGGCTGGGGGAGCAAAGATATGCCAGGAACAACTGGGTCAGGACCAGGGGCTTTGTGGCTACTAAGGAAGAAAGAATCAGTCAGAAAAGGTTAAATGAAGAGTAAAAGGACCCTTCTGTCCAATTATGGAGGGACAAACGCTCTCTGTGACCCACTAGGGTCAAAGTTCACTGCAGCCTTTGGCAGCGGCACACTCGTGCCCTTTGTAGCTCAGATAAGATGAACCTCCGCAGTGTTTATTTATGTCACTCGCTGCCTAGTTTTAGGGATATAAATATTTCAACATGAAAGCTGCCACTTAGCAGTATAATTTTATTGGTCACCAAACTAGGTGGGTCAAGCCGGCCCTTATAGTAGACATACCCAACACCACTTTAAACACTCTGAAGTGGATTCCTTTTTAATTTGATGTCTTGCTGGGAAGAAAAAGAAAAAAAATGAACAAGGACATATTGACTCTCAAACAGTGTTTCCAAACTTGCTTCAAAAGAATGGGCTAATAGTCTGACTGCTTAAATTCAGATTCCGTATGATATAAAGAGGCACACAGGCCACTCTGAGACCCAGACTCTTTCATGTCCACTGCAAGCGAATAGAGAATGCTAGCCTAGCAAATAAAAAGGAGAAACCCTTGATGAGAGGCCTCCTTCGGCCACTCCCACTTCAAGGTCTTTGAGGTAGGCCTCCTCTCAAGCCAACAACTATTGCAGGCCAGACCTGCACTTGTCGGCTAATACCTGTCCAACACAAAGGCCCTTGCGGAGTAGCACAGTGAGTGTCTTGGGCCAAGTCAGGGTGGATTAGGCCACCGGAGGTATTTCCTCCTGACTTGGGTACCACAAGATTAGCTCCTAGAATTAATCACCTGCTTGTTAGGTTAACAAGCAAGGTGCAATCATGTTACTGTTCTTAACCCTGCCTTTCTTCATCTCCATGCTGTGCTCTTGACTCTGAAAGCACTCATAATGCTACTGCAAAGCTGAGTCGGGCAAGCTGTCTGAGTGCTGCGTGCTCTTGTCATTATCTCGGTAGTGATGGGGACAGGGTGAGGTAGTGGCAGTTTATTAAGCCCTGTGATGGATTTAACCACTCTCTAGATCAAGGCAATGGATCTAAAGTCACATTCCTATGGCTCTTATAAGTTTTCAGACAGTGCATTCTTGAAGTTCATCAAAAAAATTCAGGATTAGACACGGAGACGGGGTACCACTTAGACTGGCTCTTGAAAGTCTCACATTAATATTCTGAACCTGACCCTCAGACTTCAATGCATTGAAATGAGTTTTCCGGTATTCTGGAATGAATGACCCTACGTTTCCAGTCAAGTTAGCTTACATTAAACGTATTACTATAATTTTCATCCTTGCACCACACTTTGGTACATAGATACATTTATTTAAAAACGTCAAATGTGCTGTGCAACACCCCTTATTTATGTGAAAAGCAGGACCGTAAAACAGAAAGACTTAAAGGTTCATCAGGCCTTCCTTGAGAAATCCATTCTCCATGCATGCACCCGAGCTGCTTGCGTTAGAGCCCGGAAGCAAGCCAGGCATGGTGGGGAGGAAGAAGCTGATGGAAGGGGGTGGTATTGGTGGATTTTCCTCTCCCTTGGACTCCTCTCTGCAGGCATCCTCCAGCTCTCATGAGCCGCCCTAAGCCTGTTGGACACACATGAGGGTTAGCTTGAGCGGACTCAGCTAGAGCATGCCAGGCTTAGCTTTTCTTACCGGATGACCTTTAATCATAGGATCAGGGGCCATGCATGCAGGACATATCCAGGATCCTGATAACACCCAAGGTCACACTTTCACAGTTGGACACTGTCAGATGGGGCCTGGTCAGATTTATATGATGGTGTGCTTTACACAGTCAGATTTCCACGTCTCGGTCTGTTACAAGATTTAGCTATGTTAAACCGGTGTGAGGTGCCCATAATCATTGTCACTGTGGTTTAAGCATGTCAGTCTTAACCTTGCACCAAACTTTGCGACTCCTTTCACTCCAGTTATACCTCACAGAATCTCATTTACATGCTTACCGACAATTCACCGAAGACCTACAACGTGAGACCATGACAGGTCTGCAAGATTTGCTTTGATGTCTGTTGTTTTATCAATGAAACTCTGTCTAGCTTGGGAACAGGTGCAACAAGTGTGAAGGTTACTTCACTGTTGTACCCATTCACGACGTAAGGCATGAGAGAGGGGCCTCACTGTGTGGTAAATAAACAGTTGATCTAACAAACACTTGAAAAGATCAAAAAGGTGCTCAGTGCTCTTCAGCATCTTGAGATTCCCAGCATGGTGTCCGTACAGCACACAAACGACTGATTAGCACAGCGGCATCTATCTTGCGGACTGTTTTAAGACGCGGTGTGGGCTGACACCAGACTATGCGGAGCTCCCAGGGTGCGAATGGGGGATTTCTCTGAGGTGCTGTCAGCAGTACTGAAAGGCCTCTCTGTCAGCCAGAGGCAGCGGGGAGCCCGAATGAGTCGACCGAATCATTGCTCAGCCCCATGGCCTCACTCTGAACAGCAGTTTGTCTTGTGCTGGCATAGATTGGCTTTCTCAGAGCACGGGTTCCTCATCTCGCCTGGGATAAGGGACAACCCTCAACCCTTGCCTTTTCGGCACACTACATATGCAAACTCTCGAATGGTCTTGCTTGGCATCTCCCTTACATTTTTCTTCTTATTTCTCATCCACCTCCCCCGACAAACCCTCCCTCTTGCTCATACCACCAGCAAGGCACGCCCTCGTTTCTGCTTCCCACTCTTAGGCAGAAGAGGAGAAGGATGAAGAGCCAGGGTCTTTTCATCAAGAACAATCTGCCAGGGAGCTGGAAAATGAGCGGGCACTCAATTAAGAGCTGCCCATTGAGGCGGTGGAGTGAGTCTGAATGAGGGCCCCTCCAAAGGAATGAAGTCCAATGAATAGATTGTGGGGCTTCATGAAATATTAAAGAGTGGACGGATTTCCCACAATATTTGTACACCTCTCTTTGTGGGGATTTCTCCCTCCATTGAGCCTGAAACTGTTAACACATCCGCTCAGAAACACGGTTCAGCCACTGTGCTAAAGGACCTGGGGGCCCAGCATCAAACACTACCCTTCTCTCTCTCGCCCTCGCTCTCTGCAGTACTGCTCATGCATAGCTTTCCTCACAGTGAGAGAAACCGTGATCTATTCATGAAGGGGATTACAGCAGTTTTAATGACCACCTGGCCTTTCTGCTGCTCGGCATTGAGAGAGTGTAAAACTCTCCGCCGGGTCCTCACTTCCTACGGTGCTTCGCTGACTGCACATGTGGGTCTTGCTTTCCAACCATAGTGTTACTCATTCCCATGATTCCTCGCGTACACGCAGCATTCGTACTTGCTGACCACCAGTTTCTTTAAGATTCACAAAGGGCAAAGTAAAGAAACAAACTTGCTTGTGCTTTGACAATAATGTTTTACACACTCCACTTTTTGTTGCCTCGCTTTCTCGCCCTTTCTCCCTCTCTTTTATTCACCTCACCTCCCCGTTCTCTTTTTCTCTGCTCGCTTTTCCCAGCAGATCAAGTTGAACAGAGGCTCAGACACTGAGGATAAGGAGCTGGTTAAATCTGCCATTAGCATTAGAATGGCTGCATATTCCTGCAGTGAACCAACATTAGTTAATGTCAGAGCTGAAGGGCTGAGGGCAGGCCAAGAAGCACAGCTCTCCTGAGTAAAGTGTGCTCGGTTGTACAGATTGCACCTCTTGTGTTGGGACGGCGTGTGTGGCCAATTTTGTGGTGCCATTAACCAAAGCATTACAGTTACAGTGAAATTCTTCAAATGGACACTTGAAGCTAGTTTAGAGACAGCTGTTGACTGCAACTATACAAAAGGCCTTTAGAGTGATACTAGATCCTGACTGGACCCCACTTCATCTCTGCCCCCTGGTTTCTTATTTTGCAGAATCTCAAGTTAAATCTTGTTGGATATAATTTAAAATGTATCTGTTCTTTTACAAAAATATTTAAGAATAAACTGGAAAAAAATGCCCATTACTACTATTTTGTTTTCGTTTTTTCCGGCTCTGATTATTTGAACTGACAACTTTAAATAACGCAAGGCTGCTGCATTATACATATGGCCTATTATACTTATCCGACCAGTTCCTTAACATTAGAAAAACCACATTTATCTGATGATACTAGTTTGATCATTCATATATTGTGCCCATCTATTTTGCATCTCCATAAAAAAAAAAAATCAGAAGTCAATCAATAAATCAAAGTGAGATTTAAAAAACTCCATCTAATATAAGCTTGAGATTTCTCTCCCAGTTCAAAAGCATTTTTAATTCACATCAGGAGCTGTGTAAACAAAAGCTTAATAACAGGTAGGGGGGCAATTCGATGGCGTTTCTAGCTTGTCGCCCTCGACTAAGCACCGACAGTTTGACAGTCCAAACTAGACCCCTGGTCTTCAGTAAAATGAGAGCCGAATATATTTCATGTTTCTTTCACTCCTCATGCTGTCTTTGACAACAGTTTTAGTGTGCCCTTGCAGTAAAGCACCGACCCTTGCAGTAAGATCTCATGTCCGGCACTCTAGGAGTAGGCTCCACACTGCTGCCAGACAGTGTAGCTGCTGCTGGGGGGCCGCAGTGGAGAGCAACCCCCTCAGTCTGGCCTCCATATGCTGGGGTCCTGGAGCCAGGCTGGGAATGCTCTCCTAGTGCAGCAAGGGCAGTCAGGGGGCAGGGGGCCTCGGCAGGCCCCGCATTGTGACAGGGGACAGGAGCCGAGCTGAGCTCAGCAGGAGAGAGAAGGCTTTTTCTTTAGAGGAGCCAACCAGAGCATTTTCTCACAACCTGCTTTCTCTTCCTCAGCCTCTCACGTCATTCAGACCTCCGCACTCTCTCTTTCTTGGGTTCCTTACTGGCAGATTGATACATTCGTTGAAATGTGCTCTTTTTGTCATTCTCTGTGAACTGACTTTTTTATAAAACTGCCTCCTCCCCTCACCGCTCCCCCATTTCCAACAATCCTCAGGCAAATTAAATCAAACCATGCCTCCCATCTCTCAATCATCTTGTGTGACATCAAAGTCTTTTTCCACAAGTATGCAGCGCTTTTCCTTTTGACAATCCAGACAAATTTCCCCCGTTTTCTTTGCCTCAAATCCGTCTCTTTTTAGCTTCCCATATAAAGTTGATCGCTTGCATGAATGGCGACTCTGATGGAGTGCCATCTCTATGGGTTTACGCATAAATTCCAGAGGCTTATGGATGCCACTGCCTCTTTGTTTTTGTGGCATCAAAGATGTCTGAGACTGGGTAAGACGGAATGTGAAGATTGTAGGTCAACAGGTCCAAGATCTGTTTCCCTTCCACTCGTGTTCACATGAGGGCCTGCAGATTAGCATGACGACGAACATAAAGCATTTCTAAAAGTTGTTGTTTTGTTTGTGTCCCCCAAAACGCAGTGAATCATTGGAACCTTTCAGGGCTGTTGAAAGTAGAATGCTTATTTGTGCTCTCAAGACGTAACCGATTTAATCCGTTGACAGGAAACAAATCCTTCTTGCGTAATTCGAAAATAAAGCATTCAAAGAGTTAAATTTCAGTCAAATATTTAAATCAAAGAGACCGTTTACTATGAAAATTCTACAATCATTTACTCATGTTGTTCCAAATCTGTATGACCAGATTTTTTCATGCCAATTAGTTTTCATAACATTTTAAAATTCTTTAAGCACAATAAAGTCCATATGATTTGTTCAACATATTAGCCAAGTATTCCAAGTATTTGAAAGTCAATTAGTGTGAGGAACTAAAAGAAATTTAAGTTACTGGTACTCTCCAGTGAGATGTTAAACCGCTATGATCAGATCACTGCGACTTGAGAACTAAATAAGTCCAACATATCTTCCTCTTAAAAAAAATAAATAAATTAAAAAAAAAAAGAGAGAGAACGATTACTTAATGAGACTACGCTAATTTTTTTGTTCATGTCACAAATCCACTCCATACAGTGGGTATGGAGAGTATTCAGACCCCCTTAAATTTTTCTCTCTCAGTTATATTGCAGCCATTTGCTAAAATTATTTAAGTAATTTTTTTCCTCATTTATGTACACACAGCACCCCATATTGACAGAAAAACACAGAATTAGTCCCTTAGTCTGTATTTAGTAGAAGCACTCTTTTGATCGAAAACAGTCATGAGTCTTTTTGGGAAGTTTTTCACAGCTGGATTTTGGGATCCTCTGCCATTCCTCCTTGCAGATCCTCTCCAGTTCTGTCAGGTAGGATGATAAACGTTGGTGGACAGCCAATTTTAGGTCTCTCCAGAGATGCTCAATTGGGTTTAAGTCAGAGCTCTGGCTGGGCCATTCAAGAACAGTCACAGAGTTGTTGTGAATCCACTCCTTTGTTATTTTAGCTGTGTGCTTAGGGTCATTGTCTTGTTGGAAGGTAAACTTTCAGCCCAGTTTGAGGTCCTGAGCAGATCTTGGTCCAAGATATCCCTGTACTGCCGCATTCATCTTTCCCTTGATTGCAAGCAGTCATCCTGTCCCTACAGCTGAAAAACACCCCCACAGTATGATGCTGCCACCACCATGCTTCACTGTTGGGACTGTATTGGTCAGGTGATGAGCAGTGCCTGGTTTTCTCCACACATACCGCGTAGAATTAAGGCCAAAAAGTTCTATCTTGGTCTCATCAGAACAGAGAATCTGATTTCTCACCATCTTGGAGTCCTTCAGGTGTTTTTTTAGCAAACTCTATACAGGCTTTCATGTGACTTGCACGGAGGAGAGGTTTCTGTCGGGCCACTCTGGCATAAAGCCTTGACTGATGGAGGGCTGCAGTGATGGCCAGCTCTAGGAAGGGTTCTGGTCGTCCCAAATGTTCTGATCATTATTCAGACATGTATTGATTGCCGAATATGAATGTATGAAGCCGAATATATCATTTGATACATTTCTAAGGCCTTTAAATTAGAAACGACATTATTTTAAATATTATTTTCAATAATATTTGGACATTATTTGGAGATACTGAGTGTCAACTGATATTTGCAAGCATTAAATGTAAGTAGTCTGCTACATTTTTAAAAAGATCTCTATACTTTATTTTACTACATTTTAAGTAATTTTACTTTTGTGTCTAAATATAAATATCAGTAATTGGATCAAATTGCTTTTTTGTTCTTATTTTTTTTATTTCTGAACATGGCACTCAGCAATTAGATTATTTTATTTTTTTTAGGTAAGTTTCATTAAGCTAATTTAAAAATAAAATAAAATAAGGCTATTCTTTTGTCAGTATTCACAGGGTTAATATTCCCAGAGGAATTCCAGAACGGAACAAATGTTTTTTTGGCAGTTCTGGTCAAGCTGGCCTGTGAGTTTTCACAAACATGCATCTCTGCTGCCCTCTTCTGATCTTTTGAAATGGAAAGTTGTTGACAAGTAAAGCAGCAACAAATCCCTGGCTACTTTAAAAGTATCTGTTAAAATCTTTAAGGAAATGATTAAGTCAACTTAAAATGTAAACATTTACCTTCTGAGAGACAAGTACAAAAATTTACATTGAATAAAAAAAGTATTGTTGTAATGTTTGTTGGTTTACAATGCATGGCCTTGCATAAAAATCAACTACTATTTGTTGACATTTATTAAGTTTTGTATGACCATGTGACTTGTACACTAAATAATGTGTTCAGATGAGGTTTTGCTCTCTGTGCTCAATCCCAAATACATATTTTGTGTAAATGTACCGATGTCAGTCACACATCAAAACACTTCTGAACTCTGATACCTTGAAGATACCATTACTAGACCACATTTCACAAGCCCCGTTCTTGGTGTTTCAAAGAGCTGTTTAGTATGCAATGAGCACACGAGCAGGCAGACAAATCAAAACCATATTGTAAAAAGGATGTTTGAAGGGCTTGTCATTTTTTCTTTCCCTCACTACTTCTGCTTTCAGGTCACTGTCAGCTTTGGCACCTTGCCACTGGTTGTCAGTTATGCCCGCACCTGAGCATTCCACTCCCTTAATGTTAAATGACATCAGCTTGATATAAAGCTCCTATTTAATTTCATTTTGCTGCCAAGATTAGAGGACGGACATTCAATCCATCATGCTGGAGCTCGAGAAGAGATATTGTTAGAATGAACTCTCAGACACACTGGCAGAAGTGGAGAAGGTGGAGAACTGGTTTTATCTGACAATGTAATATTGTAAACAAATAAACTGATTATGGAACTGATGATTAAAACACGTAATGTTTTAACTCTAGAAAAGAGTCCAAAACAATCTCCACTAAATGAGAATTCCTTTATGTCAAATAGCTGAAACCTAAATAGATTGAACTCATTTTATATTTAATTCATCAGCTTTCCAGCCACTCAGCCTTTATGAACAAGCTTTTATACATATTTGCGTATTCAGGATACACTTTCATTAGCAGTTGCTATTTATTAAGTAAGTGGAGCAATTTCCAAGCAATTTTTTTTTTTTATTACAAGTGAAGTTCTCTAAGTGACCAATAACGGTAAAAAATAAAGGTAGGACCAATAAAGGTATATTTTAATCAGAATTCAAAATTATGTCCAATAAAAAAGGTGATTTCTTTTTTTAATAAAAAGGAATCTTTTGATCAAATATGAAAGAAAACAAAGCCTACAAATAAATAAATAAATAAATAAAGTCAAAATGTCCTCTTTTTAAACAAACTGATTAAATTGAATCTTTCTGACAAAACTGGTCTGAATGATTTGTTGAGTTCAACTCACTGCTAGTCATACGATGCAGTGAGAGCATTTAGCAGCTCACTGGAGGGGAAGATTAACACTGTAAAAGAGATTCAATTTCATTTTGTTTCTCATGCAAAGCTATTGTACGAGTTCAGAAAACCTGTGTCATTTATAAAGCTTGACAGACCCTGTCGAGTCCTCGTTTATTTTCATAGACTAAAAACTGCAATGAACCTACTTGGCCAGCAGGTGGAAGCAAAGCATGTTAAGTGCTGGATGGTGAACAGCCATATACAGTGTTCAAAAAGTGTTTAAGATCTTGAACGAAAGGCGTTTTGTTGCTGGCTCTCTAAAGTTTTACCTTTAGCTGCCATGTTTATATTCTGCAGTTCATAGAAAGCCCTAAAGCAAGAGAGCCTCTCCTCATTCAAAATCAATGAAAGCTGAAATTATTTTGAACATTTTTGTATGGCTTAACTAACAACATTTTCTCTCCCTTTTATTTATGTCTTTGCTTAGCACCGATAACAAGGAAGCATCAGTTCAGTCCGTGAGGTGTTCTTTTCTGTGTGGGTATGATTTTAACATCAGCATCCAGTACCAGTAACATACAGTTAATATTTTTAAACTTGAACTTTTAAAATTCATTTTCTTTTTAAATAAATGATCAAACAAATCCCTTATAATAGCCTTAAGTGTGTTGTTGTAATTTCAAGTACATGCGATTAATCATTACAGTGGTATAGCAGAAAAAAATAATTGGAACGAAACAGAATCAATAATGAAATAGAATTAGGGAGCAAGTAATTTAGTATCCCTTCCAGTGTTTTCCCATTTGAAACTTCGTAATAACTGAAAAAGCTTATTACTTTGATAAAGGGCAAGGACAAATAAACACTGCATGTTCATTTACTCTTTTGCTTCCTATTTTTCAGCCACCATAAATTGTTTCATTTTTCTCCAAGGATAATGATGCGCTTATGAAAAACAATAATTATCCCAGGACCTTAGATTTAGTAGGGTCTGTGCTAAATTTAAACCTGTAAACCTTTTTGGAACTTGGGATCAAATGCAGGTTAATGTTTATTCTTTTTATTTTGCCATGCCAAAGATTATAAATATGCCAAATAGATTAAACAGCATCAACTTGGATGATAATTAAGACTATTCATTTCAGTGTTATCAAATATCATCCTTAAGGTCTGTTGTGGACTTGAATATTCTTAAAGAAATAGAATGATTGTTTAAAATATAGTTCATCCTTGGCGTGTCTCAAAAGCTAAAAGGTTTTTAAATGAAGGCACTGCATTGCAGAGAATCCATTGGTAGATGAACGACGACTTTTGTTTCCCCTAAAATCATATGAGCAGTAAGTCAGTATCTACATTATTTCCACGATGCTTTGCATGTTTTAGAATTTTGGAACTGCACTTAGGCTGTAGTTCACTAAAGAGGAAAATTGTATTATGTTTCAAATTATTTACTCACGCTCATGTCATTCCACATACTTTCTCCTATGAAACATCAACAATTAGGCTATATGTTGAAAAATGTTGGTTACTAAACTGTGCAGGTGTCCACTGACTTCCAGTGCATGGACAAAAACCAAAGCAAAACAAACAAAACACTTTTTTCATGTGAAAATGAAATTTCCATTCACAGATAGTAATACATTTTTGGATTCACTAAAAGGTGACCATGGGGTCAAACACTTTTAAACATTTTTTATGATTTAGAACTTAAAAGCCTACATTTATATCTGCATCCCAGAACGGTCACCCAGAAGCAGTCATAAATCTTTTCCGTGGGTGAACTGAGGGAATGTCTATAACACCTGAATGCATGCGCTGATTGACAGATTGTGGGGTTGGGTGCACTGAAGCTGATGCATGGAAGCTATAGGAGTGGAATAAAGATAAGAAAAAGGGATTATTAAGAGGGAGGAACATTGCCCCCTTTCCTCTAGACCTTTCTGTGTGCCGAGGTGCTGAGAGGAATAGCTGGCGGCTCACTGACGCTGAGTAAGGAAATTAGAAGGCAAGAACAAGAGGTGTAACAGCCGCTTTTTGAGCGCCGGCCATGCTGTGGCACAGGCCCCGTATACAGCTGAAGCATTTTTTACTGCTTAGACATTCAGGGCTGCAGGCGTTGTGGTCTGGCCACTGTGTGTCATTCAGAGAGCACTGCAGGGGCAGACATGTCATAACTGGCTGCTACTGAAGCTATTCTGAAGGACAGACAGATGCATTGCAAAAAACATTTATTTTTCATTTCTTTAGCTTGTTTACCATTAGGATAAAAAAAAACAACAACAAAGCATTCATAACAATACTAGGCAAATCTGCACATGAAAATGAGACATGTTTGAATGTTTCCAACGTAACGAAATCTTAGTTCAAAGATGGACGACAAAATAGGCTATTTCATCACAATATTTCCCCAAATTTCTCCATCCTCAGGGCACTCGAAATGTAGTGGAGTTTGTTTCATCATCATAACAGATTTGTAGAAAGCATTGCATCACCTTCTCACCAACGGAGTCTCTGCAGTGAATGGGTGCCGTCAGATTGAGAGTTCAAACAGCTGATAAAAACATCCCAACAATTCTCCGGGGGCCTGTTTCACAAAATAAGCCGGGCTTATTCCAGTTAGTCTGACTCATTTCGAACCAAATAAACTAACAACACCTCTGAAAAAACAAGCAATAATACTGAAATAAACCCAGCCCATCAATAATGTCTTGTGAAGTGAAAAGCTGTTTTTGTAATGAAGCAATTCAATTGTTGTCCCCGCACACCAAAATCCATTGACGTATTTAAAATTTGTAAACAGCACTTGATCTGTGCATATTTCTCACCTGATTCAGAAGAGGCATTTTTTTCAGTGTAGAAAACAATATTATGCATACATAAGTAAGGATTAAAAACATCTTCGCAGGACGTTATGATTGACTAGAGTCAAACAGTGAGCCATTGGTTGCTAATTATTGCAATGATCATAATTCTTTTATTAGCTCATTCTGACGGCACCCATTCACTGCAGAGGATCCACTGGTGAACAAGTGATGTAATGCTTAATTTTGCCAAAACTGTGCATTTTTGATGGCTTGAGATTAAAGCTGCAGTCTGGCGCTCCAGCGGTTAATAAACAAAACTGTGTGCATCTTGCAGGAAAAACATTGCAGCCGGACCTGCTTCTCTCTGTTTGTGTCTATGACGAACCACGCAGAGCTACTCCACAGCTGTACCTACCCAAACCAGTCTAAATAGTCTGAATATAAACACTTATTATAGGTGTACCGTAGTGTTTCAGGAAGACAAGCCAAAAACAAGGTTAGGAAAATGGATTGTACTCCATCATTATGTACATTTTGTACAATTTTAACACAAAAAAAGTTACGGGCCGCAGACCAAAACTTTATTTAAGATGTGTGTGCTTATATAATAAGCACTGACATGATTCCCTGTTTCCTCTAGATCTAGAAACATTATGCAGCGGCTGTTTCTGTTATGGGGAGAGTATCCAAAGTAACATAGCCTATATTTGGGCAGTGCACTTTATATGATCACTTCTCTGATTTCTGCCACACCATTTCTGTCACTGCATGATGCAGCAAATCATCCATCTGCTTCAGAAAAGTCTGAGAAGGGCATCTACTTCATCACAGGGCCAGCTGGTGTCAGCGGTAATCAGTCAGAAAAATCATTTCCAGCAGGCCGTGTCTCTGCAATTACCTAATGAAGCGCTACGGCCCATTAGCGGAGTGGGCTGTGTGGCGCGCTCAAGTTCCTCTGTCCCATTCAGACCCCGCCGATTTTATTGAACTCTGTCTAGCCATGCTGTTCACCCTTACAGCGATTCATGAATGGGCTAAAGCTAGAAAGCATATGCTACAGTAGCTTTGAAAATGTTTGCCCATGTTTTACAGCAAACAAATGTATATCTCTATATAAGTGCAGCGTTTAATTGATTGATAAATGGTTTCTGTATGCTAACAATCATGAATTAACAGATTATTTAAGTGACCCTGGTAACGCTTTATATTAGGTAACACTTGTTAACTTAACTACTACTTTTCCTTCAATAAATTCTTAATTTGCTGCTTGTTATGTGTTAAGTTTAGGTCTTGGGTAGGATTAGGGATATAGAATAAGGTCATGCATAACAAGGCATTAATATGAGCTAAATTAGCACTAATAAACGGCTAGCAATATGCATTCTTAAAAGCAACCAATAGGTGTAACCGTAACATAAAGTGTTACTGTGACTCTTTACTCTTTAAATGGACTTGATGTAGTTCGTCAACTGGAAAAGGAAGACAAGAGCAGGTCTTACCTCATCACTAATGAAGATGGACCGGCACTGATAACCTACAGCATTGAGACACTTGCTAAACTCACTTGCTGAATCATCCGAAGTGATTCCCAGGTCCTTCCCAAGCAAATCATGGCTTATGTCTTGTCTCTGTTCCCATTCAGCACTATTTGTAATTGTTGAGTCAGACTATCAGAGATTTACAAGATTACACTGTATATTAAGCACTGCCTTAGTCATAGTAAAATGAACAGAGATTTTTTCCCTGAGTCAATGCCCGCAGAGGGTATATGTCCACGTCTCCTGAGAGGTTTGCAGAAAGCACAAGGATAAGAGTAGACATGATTTAGAGCTCAGATCAGTTTTATGGGGCAATTTATTAACGGAGTGTTCAAGCCGGCAGAACGCGTGCACTCAATTAGGAAATGAGTCCGCTGGGGCCACTCCACTCTCTCACGCCACTGTAAATTAGCTCTAATCAAAATGTCTCCCCCCGCTGATAGCACGCTGAAAAATGATGCCCTTTCAGAAACATAGAAGCATAAGCACAGCAGGTTTTCAGAAACTAATGCAATATAGGGATGAGCGATTCTCTTTCGCTGAGGAACAAGGCGGCGTCTCTCAGTCTATTGATGGATTTTGTTCAACTTTTGCCCTTCTTAAAATATACTTTTCAAACTTTCACTTATTAAATTTGCCTACTAACAGCATCCATCAGTGAAAACACAGCATTCAAATTAGATTTAAAAAAAGATTTTATTATTAAATGACTGAGTTGCTGTCTCGGTTAGCATTTATCTAGCATTTAATGTTTTCTAAATACAATTAAACAGCATTTTAATTTGACATTGCAGTTTGAATGGATGCACAATTTAATATTGTTGTATTGTAGAGATATTTTTGGATTAATCTTTGTTTTTATGTATTTCATCACAGCTCTTCACTGACATGTCGCTGTAGTGAAGGGGACTGACAAGGGCGGATGCAAATGCTTTTATTAAAAGGCATGGTCAAACAGGCAGGGTCGAGAAAGCAGCACACAACAATCGTGGAGGCAAAAAGACATAATCCAGAAAAACAGCGAGGGTCAGTCGATTGGAGAACAAAGTCCACAGGGGAAATTTAGCAATAATCCAAAGTCAAGAAAAGGTCGGTACACGGAGAAATCAAACACGGGAAAAAAGAATAGACTAGGGAACATAAAATTGCTTCGTAAGAGGGTAAACACTCAATACTCAGTGGCTAGGCTACAAATACAGTTTTTTGAAGGTGACACAACAAGTTAACAAGGGGGAGGACAATGAGCTGTCATGGTAACTAACAGGGAAGCTGAGGGACAGGTGAGCACAGAGACAATGGGTAACCAACACTTCACAATAAGAGTCCTAAATTATAATGGGGAAACAGACAGCGCTGGGGTGGAGTGCCCTCTACTGGAGTTCGTGGGCACTCCAGCTGATAAACGTGACAGTCACCTTGATAACCATGAATAGTAAATGTTTTTAGTCTTATAAAATATAAAAAATTATTTTCTCAGAATTATTTAATATATATCATCATTAAATAATTTGACTGTATTTAATTATATATTCCTGTTTTTAATTATGTGTTTTGGGGTTGTTATGTGATTTGTAAAGCACCTTGGCCAACATCTGTTGTTTTTAAGCGTGCTATATAAATAATCATAACGAAACGATTAACATTTATTTATATTTAATAGGCAATTTAAATAATCTAAATAAAATGATTAATTTACAGTTTGATTAGAAATTAAAGTATGGTCTGAGACAACTGGAAACTTAACAACAACAACAAATAAACAATAAGAAAATCTCTTTAAAAAAATAAAATAAAAACTTTGCTACATAACCATAATGGGTCTATGAGTCTAGACATACAGAAATAGTATAGAAAAATCTTTCATTCTGCTTTGTGCCACTTTCAAATATCCAACAGACAATCATTATCATCAGCACATATAACAAGGACTAACGTTACACCCTACAGATGCTGAGAATCGTTGTATTGACAAGACAAGAGGCCGGCATCATTAAACACATGGGGGAAACAAAAACACCAATTAGCACAAATCACCATGCGCACAAAAACAATGTAGCCTACATAACACCCATGAAATAATAATGAACATGCTAACAGCAAAGAAAAAAAAATAAAACTGCCTTTGCTCATCACACAAATCAATACAATCTCCAGCCAATCTCAAAAGTCCTTATGGTAGCTCAGATGTGTAATGATTATGTTCCTTTGTACAGGTGATCTCTTGATAATCAACTGGGCTGGCTTAGATGCGCTATGATCAATAAAGGCCCGTTCATACCAAGCACGATAACTATAAAGATAAGATAACTATGTTTGCCTCCACACCAGCGAACGATATCTTCTGTTTAAGCTCAAGCGCGTTTGTCGCTTTAAATCCTGATAGCAGGATTGATTCGGATTGGTTGTCAATTTCTATCGTCCATCAGCTGGAAAAGAATCGTTCTGAAAATCATTCCCAACATAGTATCTCTGTCCTTTATCGTCGTGGTGTGGACACTGCTATTCTTTAACACTGAGAACGGTGTGCAATATCGTTATCGTGCTTGGTGTGAACGGGCCTTAACCCAACACTAACGGAACAAATCTACACCAGCATAAATAAATGACTGAACATCTACCTGTATGTGTAGGTTAACTCCACAATCCACTTCTTCAATGTACAATTCTATATTCGATCATACCGTAAGGTAGGCTAATTCACTTATTTTTCGGATTTCTTGAATTTCACCTGTTGCATATAGTTAACTACTACTACTACTACCAGGCCAGGTGTTGTGTAATATTCGGTTCCTGAGAAAAACTGTTCCAGTGGGTGGAGTTTACGTGAATAGTCATCAGTTCCCCTGGTGTGGGCGTGTCCTTGAATCAACACACATGAGTGGAATTGAAAATATTAGTGCGCGCACCTCAGATCACTAACGCTACTCGTTGAATCGATTGTTTTGAGCAGGTAACGTTAAATAAGTTTTATAATACATTACATAATAATAAGTTTTAATGTTAAGCACTGAAGCATTAATTGCAACAGTGTCTAAGCAATGCAGTTCGTGTAGGCTATAAATAGTCCGTAGGCTAAGATGCTTTGCTTGACTGATTACGTTACAGACACGCAGCAAACCATTAGCGAACGCTAATTTTAATATTTTGATGTGTTTAGCTTTTTAATTGAATACAGCCAGTGTTTGTGTTACATACTTAAGCTACATCCATAGTGAGAACCTTTTCGTGTAGTAGGGATGTTAATAGTTATAATTTGTAATGTTATAATTTGTAATTGATTATGTAGGCTAATACAGTGCATTGTTCTGATGCAGTCTTCTTGGACATAAGTCAGCAGCTACTTCAAGAACATTAGGCTTGGATAATAAATCATACATCATCATCTCCAATTTTATAGTACATCTTTTATTTGCTTTTGTGATTTTTTTTTTTTTGATTTTTTTTATTATTCATCGTCATATAAAGTCGCTGTCTGTTAATTATGCATCAATATCGTAGTAATAGCTATTTAAACATCCTTAGGTGTGTTTTGGAATTGCATATGTTTCATAGCCTACTTAATGAAAGAAATTATTCATCAGTGAAATGAGAACAATAAACTGTTATTATTAACATTATGAAAATGGTTTTAGAAGTATTGCATTTCTCTTATAGGTACAGTAGCCTACTGTCAGTTATATATATATAAATACACACACACACACATATAAAACTTGTTTTATGACAGTGTATGAGAAATGCGAGTAAGTGCATAAAATGAAACACTCATATATGTTTATTTCAGGAAGGCAACTGGGCACGCTGTGATGTACATGAAGGTTAAGATTTAATGTGCAAAGTTTAATATGTCCATTCAAAATCTCAGCCATGATCTACAGTGTAGAGCTGAATATCGAATCTGTATATATCCCAGTCAGTGTGTTTATTTTGTGACACTCAGGCTAAGCCTGACACTTTACAAGCAGATGTTACAAGGTTAAGTGGAAGGCAATAAATCAAGGTTGTGCTGAAGTAATGCAGGCGTGTTTACATGAGGGTGGTAAAATGTATGTGTAATGAAGTCTGAAACATGTTGGGAATGTCATACCACCATACTACTCATGCTATTTAGGCAATATATATATATAGTATGCATATAGTAAAGGGTATGCAAATTTTCTGTATTGCATGGAATGCAAATCTTCTGCATGCGTGAAATACCTGGATGACCTACAGCAGCAAAACCATCAGTATGCGGTACAACAGAGCACACAATAACAGCCATACATACTATTTTCTTCTAAAAGAAATCTCTTGAATGCAGTAGTATGCTACTTAATTGTCTCATTGATTTGACTTGTTTTGTGCTGGCCACATGGTCTGTCTGGCCCAATGTCCTTCAGACCACAATGCTTCCAGATGGCCTGTGTTTGTCTGTTAGTTTAGTCCCCTTAGAGACCACAGAAAGTACTGCATCTCTACTCAAACCAGTCAAACACAGAAGACCTGAGATGGGATTTCTGTGTTTTTTTTTTGTTTGTTTTTTTTGCACTGAATACAGTAATTTGCTAGGGAAATAATTGAGGGAGAAATTACTGCCAAGCAAACAGTCTCTCACCAGGTGTGAGAAACTGCTTCCTGTTTAGACTTGACACCTCCACGCATAACAACATCTGGCTATAAGCTGCCATCGTTGTGTGTTTGCTCTGCTCCCTCTTGGTGTTTGGCTAGAAGTACTTGGCTCTGTGTGAGACAATGAAGGATTGAAGCACACAGCTATTTTTTCAATGATCTGTGGCTTCATTTATCATAATAAAGGGGTCAACTTTGGCTTAACTTTAATTCCTGTTCGGTACGTTGTGTTGCCAAAGGCTGGAATTCAACCTTATTTAAATATAACCTTATCGGAAAGTATTCAGACCCCCTTAAATTTTACACTCGTTGTAATATTACAGTCATTTGCTAAAATCATTTAAGTAAGTTATTTTCCTCATTAATGTACACACAGCACCCCATATTGACAGAAAAACACAGAATTGTTGACTGAGATATCAGGGATATCCTTGGTGAGAGAGGTAAAGAAGAACCCAAAGAGACCTAAAAATGGCTGTTCACCAACATTTGCCATTCAACCTGACAGAACTGGAGAGGATCTGCAAGGAGGAGTGTGAAAAACTTGTTGCATCTTTCCCCAAAAAGATTCATGGCTGTATTCGATCAAAAGAGTGCTTCTACTGAATACTGAACAAAGGGTCTGAATATTTAGGACCATGTGAAAATGTCAACAATTCTGTGTTTTTCCGTTTTCTATCTGTTTAGATTATTTCCGTACCCACTGTGTGTATATATATGGAACTGTAATGCGGTCAAGAGAGCTGCCTGGAACTACGTTCGCTGTGCGTTTCCCTGAAAATAATTGCACACCTCAGAACGTTCGTCAGCCAATCAGATTCAAGCATTCAACGGCCCCGTAGTATAAGTGTTTATATATGGCTTGAATTCAGTGTAGCAGTGACATATAGTAGCATTGGTGGGCATATTGCTGTGATCCAGATGTCACACGTCTTCTTAGTGAGCTGTTATCATGGTGTTGGCACTGCAGGGTAATTTTTCTGTGTCACGTCAAAGTGATTCTGGGTTGCTCGCAGCTTGTTGTCAGAATGGTGAAAATATCACGTTTCACTTTCAGCTGACAGACAGTGTATTGCTGAGATGTTTGGGGAGAATTGAAGGATTCAAATGAAAAATAAGGATGTGATTTTATTGTCTGTATAAGGCAGTTGCGTGCAGAGAAAAGAATTGGAGACCACACATGGGAACAATCTTCTGTTGGCCAAAACTCTTCATGGCTTACGCTAGTCTTCACAAAAATATGCAGTGTTTATAATACTTAGGAGTTGAAAGCAAAGAGTGGCATTAAAACAGATCCCATAAAGCTAAAAAAAATCCCTTAAAAATCTCTAAATGGAATAAATAGACATCTGACAGACGTTATTGCAGGAACAACACAAAAAACGTAGCAATGTTACAAATGAGAAATTAATTGCAAAAGTAAAAATAACACAAAAAAAATAAACACAGTTACACACTATTACAAATATGACAACATAATAAAAACAGGATTTTCGAAAGGTTAAAAAATTGAAATATATGTTTTTGCCTATAAACTCATATATTATTCATATATTAAAAATTTGTGGTGTCA
>JAUMHP010000080.1:9132286-9142330 GCA_032361065.1 Enteromius trimaculatus
ACTGTATGTGTGTGCCTTTATACATATGTAATGAATATACACAGTACACAAGCATATTGTCACGATCACCAGCCAGAGCGCCCTCGAGCTCCACCAGAGAGCACTCTGGACCCTGGACTGTCATGTGTGTTACCCCTGTCTGTGTTTCTGCATTGTACGCTTAGTACTTTTATTATGAAGTGTGTTCCCCCCTGTATCAGTGTTTCCCCTGTTCGGTCTGAGTTTATTAGTCTAATCGCTGCGCATTGAGTGTCTTTCCTTGTACAGATAGTTTTCGCTGTGTGTTCTTGTTTGCCTGATCATTTGTGTACCGACCTCTGCCTTGGCCTGGATTATTGTTCTGGTTCTGCCCTGTTTGGACTTTGTTCACTGATCGACCGACCCTTGCTACTGCTCTGGACAATTCTCAGTTCCGTTCGTTACACTATTATGTAAAAAAAAAAAAAAAAAAAATATTTGGATTAAAATACTAATTAAAATATATAGTAGCCTATTTTAAAAAGATATTTAATTCTGTAAATGTAAAGGCAATGTATTAATTGATCCTGTTGCTTTTTAAAGCATTTAATCTATTTATTATTCTTTGTTTTATTTCATTCTTCTGTTAGCACTAAAGTGCTTCAGCAATTTTCTAATCCTTCACAGTCATGTTAATAAATCGATGCAGACTCATGAATTATTATACGTTCTATTGCAAAAACAACGGCAAAACCGAAAGCACTTCTGACTAACCCTGTTTTATGCATGAATGTTTTATACAAAGTGTTTTGAATGAAGAGGCCTTTGGTAATAAAATGCTTTTCCAATAGCCCGTATTTCTACTGCAGCTGTATTAGCAAGATCTACTACATCTCTAGCACCACAAGCCATGAATTGTTTTCATTTTCTGCACATTAACCCACATTATAATCAGTCGTCGCTTCGTGAATAAAGTAAAGTAAAAAATCCCCATCATAGCATAGCGACAAGTGGGAATGCCATCAGGGAGCTTAGGAAGCAAAATCCAAATAATAAATCACTAAAGGGAATATCGCTAAACCGAATTTAAAACAATAATTGCATCCGGAAGCCGATGACGCTTTGACTGGCACAGTGCTGAAGAAAATGTCTCCTCTGGGTGAGCTTGTTAATACTTGTTTTTTTTTCAGCCTTTTGTGGTGGCATATTTGTGGGCAGGAGCGAGCTGTTGTTGTGATGTTAAAAGCTCTCAAGCTGAGACAGAGACACTGATGGTTTATGTTACCTGAATTTCAACAGTGGTGTCTGCGGCTCACGGTGCTAGTCTTGTGCTTTCACATCAATCCACAGGCGGTATTACTCTCTTCACATTGTGAAGTGCAGCAATAGTTTTCCAGAAATGTTGAACTCCTACGCTTGTTTCAAAGTAGATGGAGTGATTTCACTGGGGTGATATTTCAGTTTGAATGATATTTCTCAAATGAGCTTGACTGTAATGGGCTTTATGTGGGCTGACTTCATTATGTTACAGGAAAGTGAACGAGAGAGCGAGTGGGTGGGTATAGGACTCCAGTCTAGGCTGAATAGGATGAGATTTGTTTTATTGGTTGTATAAAACTTATAGCCACCTAAAAATGTGGTTCACTCAAAAAAGAAGATTTGCTGAAAATCTACTCACCCTCAGGCCATCCGAGATGTAGAGGTTGGTTCACTTTGAAGAAGTTTAGCATTTCATCACTTGCTCAGCAATGGATCCTCTGCAGTGAAGGGGTGCCGTCAGAATTCCAAACAGCTGATCATAAAACATAAATTTGTTTGTAAGAAACAAATTCATCATTAACACATTTTTTACTTCAAAGTCCCTTGTTTATTGCTTTTTCCAGTGAAAAAGTTATCTGCTCTTAGGACAATGCAACTGTCTGAAAGTTGTTTACATTAATAATGTATTAAAATGTTAAGGTATATAAGATATCCTTTACAGAGCAGTAATAATTCACACCTTTGTCAAGCATTGGCAATAACAGAACCATTTCTCAAATCACAAACCCGTATTTTAAATAATCTTTTAAAAACTATTGGTATTGCGGTGTAAGAATTAAGGGCCAGGACATGGTGCCATTGAAAAGAGAGTATTCCTACAAATATATCAGTGCGACCACAGATTCCACGCCCTGTCATTTTCCAGGAATAGATGGACGGGTAGTGAAATTACAGCTTTTTAAAGGGTGGAAATTTATGCACTGTCAGTTTAGAACTGGGAGCAACTGTACAGTAAGGGTTTTATCGGTTATGTCTGTCAGAATGATGCTGCTATAAGTAACATCATTACACATCGCCCTCTCTAGATGTTAAGATGAAAGTTGGTACAACTGTTTGTGCCAAGGTTAAATGTTTTTATTTATTTAGCTTTACAGTGCATTTTGAAGTATACTGTAATTGCACGAGTAAGTACCAAGTAATTTTAATGAGCAACATGAGTTGAATATGTAATTATATTGGCTGCAACTACTTGTAATTGCATATTTCTTATTACAACACTTGAAAGGAGAACCCACTTAACCTAGAATGCGGGCCAAATTTGACCTCATAATCTTACAACAAAATCTCAAGGGAAAAATGTGTATAATATATGTAGTATAAGTATACTGTGTGTATATATAATGCAGGTTTATTAGGCCTAATTATAGTAGTTAATTAAAGTTTAGTGCCTAAACTTAACAACTACTTTATAATACCCGATAATAAGCAGCAAATTAGGAGTTTACCAAGGAGAACTTCACTGTTAATGGTTTGTTAATAGCAAAATTGGACCTTAAAATAAAAACTGAAGTTACTAAAATGAAAAAAAAAAAATGTACATTGCTAGGTTACTTCATATGGACTACAACTACCACAATTATGTATGCTTACGCGCGTGATAAATCCGAGTGCAGTTGTAGTCTTAACAGAATTTTTGTTAGCAGGCTGTAAAGTTCACTAGCCTATTTTGTAGAAGCCTACAAAACGTGAAATAATCTTAAAATAACATAATCCTCTGACATCAGTCTTGTTTTACTCATAAATGTGGTGACAATCTAACCAATAGCTATAAATGCTAGTTATAAATTTAGAGGTTTTAAGACTACAAACTGAACATCTCTGTATGTTCATACGAATCAGAATTAAAAGATCACTGTTAGTTGCAAGTTTTTTTTTCGTTTACTCTATCCGTAATCCTCTAGACCGGTTAATTTGTCCGAATTGGCACAATCTCTCCAAGGGGTGGCGTTTTACACCCGCTTCTCTCCAGCGCGCTTCAAATCACCCCCTCCGTCGCTCTTATCAGCAATTCAGATTGCATGCAAATGCCCTGAGAAAGGAGCGTCATTCTGAAAGGACAGCGAGTGTGCGCAAGAGGGGGGTGAGCTGAGGCATTCCTCGTTCCTCTCTCTATTCTTCTCTGTCTGCCGGCTGATGCTCGCGCGTTCACTCAGCGCAGATATGAGCGCAGATCGCAGTGAAGTTTGAAGAAGACAGAGAGCAGCGCGCGGTCGGATTATTATTTACATCAAACTTGCTGCACAACTCGTCCGGCGTTTGCGTTCAGAGTTCTTAACTTTCTCTTTAATCCGTTTTGTTTGACCATGGGCTCTTTTCGCAAAAAAGCGTTTTATTGGCCCGTTTGGTCGTTTGCTGTTGTTTTTGTGCTTTTGAGTCAGCGTTGTCATGGAAGTTGTTCAGAAAAAGAGCTGGAAAAACGAGAAGAAGAGGCGAATATAGTTTTAACCGGGACTGTAGAGGAGATCTTGAACATGGATCCGGTGCACAACACTTATTCCTGCAAGGTAAGACTTTGCGCACCAGACACTCTTCAAATGCATCAAAGTGAAAGTAAAAAAATGGAAATATGTACTTCACAACACATCGTGCTACAAGTTTAAGCTTATTAGACTTAAATGGTTTATGTGCAACTGTTTTGAAATGTATATCACCTGTTAGAAATTGGCTACTCGTAGCATATCACGAGGACATGTTTATGCTGTCTAAAAGAACAACTCAGTAGGTTTTAAGTCTGATAAATCATGGACAGCAAGTAGCTGCAATCACATAACAATGCATTTAATTGTAAATAAAAAGTACTTGTTTAAATCTCCTCCTATTGGGTTTTTGGAACCTGTGGACATTGGTTTTTCTCAGTTGATGAAAAAGTCCCACTTTGATCCACCTGTAATTTGATATTTCGTAACCAAGGAACCTGTCTGAAGAGCCTTTGCAGTGACTTGATGTCCTTTCAAGCTCTATTAGTGCTTAGGGTTCAATTATCTGCAATTATCATGTAATCATGGACTTACTTTGTTAGAAGTAACTGAATGCGGTCAAGTATATCAAAGTCTTTCAGAAACTAATCACTAGGGCATAAAAAGTGTGAAAAGAAGTGTAATCACCTCAAGCTTATTAAGTAAAGTCTGATACTACTAAAAAAATGCTTCTTTTTTGGCATTTTTTAAATGTACCAATATGTTGCAAACGTAGCGATTGATATCTGACCAGTTCACAAGAGTCACGTATTTGCATCAATTTGACATGTAACCTAGGAATAACCTAGAATCTAATATTTCCTTATTCATTTCACATCATAACCTTTTGGATTAAATATATTCAATGTGGTCTCACACTTTTGGACCACCCCTGAGACATGCGTATATGAATCAAAAATACATTGTAAGTGTAGTCCAGAGTTAGATTGCAGAGTCTTACGCAGCTAGCGGTAGGTGGCCGCTTTGGAATGTGCAAGAAAGTGACCTTGATCTGCTTGTGTTTTCTTAATCTCATGTTGTCTTTCCCCTGTCTGAAGGTCAGAGTATGGCGTTACCTAAAAGGAAAGACCATGGTGAACGGAGAGGTGCTGCTGGACGGGGGAAACAAGGTGATGATCGGCGGTTTCGGAGACCCCCATGTATGCGACAATCAGGTGGCCACGGGAGATACACGCATTTTCTTTGTCAACCTGGCCCCTGATTACATGTGGCCGAGCCACAAGAACGAACTGATGCTAAACTCGAGCCTGATGAGGATTACTCTCCGCAACTTGGAGGAGGTGGAGCACTGCGTTGAAGGTAAAAACCCCCAAAACAAAACACTTTCCTGATTCAGCATAAAGCTGTAACTCACATCTTCTGGCCGTGTAGAGATTTGAGAGTTAGAAAGCTCCCGTGGTGGTGACTGCAGTCCTGATTGCAAAAGCAGGTGGTGTTTTCTGCTCTAACCGCATCTTTATTCTACCTAATGAAGCGACTCACATTTTGAGACATTACATTAACCATTTATATTATATCAGTACAGCAATCATAGCTTTCCAAATGAAACAGTTTTTTTGTTCTTCTCTTAACTTTTTTGTTAGCTGGCAATGCTTATTGAATTTCTTGGGCCCCGAGGCCTTAAAATCCAAAGCATATCATGTGCACCGTCAATAGCAATCAGCCACTGACAGTCAGTGCTCTCGAAGGAGGGTGTGTCTGTTCGCTAACTGAGCACCTCCAGGGCCTTTGACTAATCTGAGTGAAAGTCCAAACCTCTACCTTTCCTTGAGGGAAATCATTTATAGAGTTAGAGTGGAGATACTAAAGCATAACCGCATAGCTTCAAGCTATGGGGCCCTCAGTAGGGCCCCTGTGTCTGTATTATGATGGCAGTGTCTCTGCAGGAAAGAACAGTTGAATGAATAAGGCCAGACTGATGTCCAAACTTTTCAAAGTGCTTTTGGTTTATTAATGTCAATGCGAAATAGTGGTTGTCCTTCTACTATAAATGGCGAGTTCCTTTTTCCATTTTGTAAATCAGCAGTGCTTGTAGTTTAATCTTGTTTAGTGTTCTACAATGTTGGCAGCTGTACAAGCAGTGAAAATACACATTAGTCTGGAATACAACAGAGCATTTAAAGCTAACATCACTCTTATAGGTCTAATCAATTCTGGAAATCGGCTCTACATCTCTTTTTTGTTTGGCAGCATGTCTAGACTTTTGAATATTGACATCAAGTCTGGTCCAGTTTTCAGCTTTTTCTGGCTGAGAATCAACCACTTTAAAAGGAAGAAATAACTTTATTGATTTTAAAGGTTGGAAAATATGGTTTGTGGTGTTTTGATGTGTCATTTAGGGACAGTAACAACACTAAAGTGTTGGTTAAACGCTTTGAAAATACTTTGTACTCATATCTCAGAAAATGTGCAGTTTTGTTTAAGAAGATTTTTGAGGAAGTTCAGTTTACTTCCTGGTTAAGGTCCCGCCATTGAAATTCCATTACCCCAAACTTTAAGGTTTCATAAAGACATAGACAACAGATTGAATTTAGATTTCATTTGACCAGCTCACACATTAAATATGTTCAAAATGTTGTTTTTTTGGAGAACTACACCTGTTGGTAAACCAAACTGATTAGTCCTTGGTATATGTAGCACATACCAGCAATATTTGTGTCCAACATGAGACTAGGATTTCATGGCAGGTGACTCACTAGCTCTCTCGTTGGTTTCTAGTGCGCAGAATCAATCACAAATTGTCCTTCAGGGCACAAAACATCCATTTTCCCCATTTTTCTTTTTCTTCATTCTGTACGTTTTAAGTATTGTGCTTTTTGGCACAAGCCACGTCTGAAGAGAGACTGTCTTTTTTAAGCTGCTAAAATCTTAAAAGGTTTGATGAGGGGGCAATTTAGCAGAGTACCGTATTTTGCATTCGCACACGGAGGGCTAAGTGTAAGGCCACTGAAAATAAACGCCGCTCTGGCTAATGAGAGGCCATGTGCTTCATTTAACAAATGTGCTTCTTTTTATATTGTAATAGGATTGATTCTCATTTTGCACACAAGATGCTCAAGTATATGCTACAAATAGCAAACAGCTGTGCTCAGAATGGACAACGGTTGTGTTCAACATGCAGCCTGCGAATTCTAATTCTGAGTCTATAAACAGAGACCGGGTACTTCAAAACATTCGGAAACAGTGGTTCTGGCCTTGCTGTTTACATGGTTAGACAAGTATACTATAAACCAGGCCTTGAATAAAAAAGTATTGCCCTGAAGGTTGAGTGACTTGGAATGGTGCCTAATGGTGTTCGTTTTGTGTTGGCTAAACTGATTTGGGAATTTGATGTTATCCATCAATTATTTAATAAAGCATGACCTTTTAGTGAAGTTTTTTTTTCCCTCTTTGTCAATGCTTAGTATTAGACCTACAGCAAAAAAAAAAAAAAGAGCGTGTGAGGTTGAAAGAACAAGATCGTACCTGCCAGCCTGTTGAATGTATCCTCTCCTCTCTCCTCACCTCTGACAGGTTAGATAGCACTGAGAAATGAAGAGATTCCTAGCTGAAGTTTAGAATACTGCAGTCAAAGCCAAAGTTTTCTTAAGGGGGGGGGGAGCGCAGTTTATAAATGACAAGATTGGAAGGGTGAAATGCGATAACAAGAGAACGCAACAAGAAATTCTTGATACAAGTGTAGACTGGAACGCTTATAGGAGAGGTCTAGAGGCGTCAAGTTCTCACTCCCACCCCTTTGCTCTTTGCTAAAACAGACCACTTGGGTTGTTACGTGAAAAAGCAGTTGGATTAATGCGTTCATCTGGCAAAAAACACCAGATGGATCCGTGGAACATGAAATTAGATGTTTAGAGGAATGTATGAGCTGCTGTTTTCCACACATTGAAAGGGAATGCTGGCAATGTATAACGGCTTAAATTTCAGTCTGTTCTTGGATTATAGCGCACACATCATGTTGATCACTTGTGATATCTTTAGAATGCGTTTTTTTGTCCTTCTGGAGCTTATCCCTTTCATTCAGTGCAATAGAATTTGGCTTCTTTTTAATAGAAAAAATTGATTGACATGAACATGAGTAAATGGTTTTATTAAGTGAAGTAATCTTTTAAATCCTGTTTTATTTCACAGTTGGATTTGTACTTTCAGTCCAGTGGTTGAATCTGGAAATCTGCAAGCAGAGGTTTTGACATTGTTTGTTAAACCAGCAAATCAAATGTTCTCCTTTCTCTGAAGTTGGCATGCGAGAACATGCAGCTTTTTAGTGTTTCTCTGACTTTGTTTGCGTATGTGGGCTCTAATTCATTAAATGCCAACCTACACAATAGTGGAAGCTCGCGTCGTGCTGGTGGATAATCGTTTAAACAAAAATGGTCCTGTTTCAAACCGTTGTGATCCCTTGCATTTATGAATAGAGTGAATCAAGCCAGACTAACTATGAAAAAGAACAGCTGGAAAGCAGAAGAAAGCTGGATAGAAAAATATGTTATGGCTTCATGATGTGAAGCATTGCGGCAGCCTTTGAACTTGAGGAAGAAGTGATGAAAATTAAGCAAAGCGAATGAAAGCATGAAGAAGCTTGATTGATGGCAGCAATGAGAAGTCAGGTTCCTTTTGGTGAATCTGTTCATTGCAGCAAACCTGTTGAAAATGTGGGTTATTGAAAAGTGTTTTTAAAAAATCATTTAATGAAGCACTGTAGCTTCATATGTTGGGTTCATTACTCATATTATTACTAAAATCATTATCGTTATCAACATTTTTAATACAGTATATTTGATTTGTAAGTAGGTAAATATCTATTAATTGATGTTAGATTGTCGCACCTGCTGTCATTTTTTATTAAGTGTGGTTATTTCACTGGATGCTTCTTTTGCTTCAATGTATATGGTTTCATGCACTCATTTTTTGGAATGAATTGGAATTCATACAGTACAGTTTCAGATGCTTCATCTATTTTCTGTTGATCAGATTATTTCAGGTCTACACCATCCCTTTCAATCCAATTGATGATAAGTTTTAGTTTGATTACTATCAGTCTGATAGTTAACAGACTGATTTTTTTTGTGGCTCCTCCGATCTGTAACTCTGGTTTATTACGAAGGCCACATGGGTCAAGAGGCCCAGTTCAAGTTGAGCTTTAGCCTGAGGACAGAGAGTCCAGTGCTGGTGGTCTGTCGTGATAATGAGTGCAGGTCATCCAGTCGTACTCTCTGGATTGAGTGTGTGTGTGTGTGGCAGGTCTGGGAATGAGAGTAGCAGGTCTTTGGGCGCACTTCCCTTTTATTCTGGCTGTTTGTGTAAGGAGGAGGCCCGGCGTGCCTCTGATTCCACATTGCACGAAGGTCAGCCCGTCTACACTCAGCCCAGAGCAGGTAATGATTAATAGATTGAGCATAATTGAGGTGAAGGACTTCCTCCGCCCCTTGTTAATGGTCTTAGGATGAGAATCATTGGAGAAGGGCCCTCTCAGAAAGGGGCTTTATTTAAAAAAACACCCCTGTGTTATTTCAGGCTGATCTCCCTGAGCCTGACTTTAGCCCAGGGATTTCCAAATGTGTTTTATGAGATTTGGGAGACCAGCCATCAGTGAATGGAGCTGAAAGCCTGTCGGCACCATAACACAAGTACCCAGGGGCCGAATGATCTATAGGAAATGGCTGTGATGCGTCACTGAATGACTGTTTGTAATAGAGCGATTCTAGCTGCGCGTGTATATGACTAGTCTGAACAGGAAGCGGATTAAGGTTTGTAGATGCCAGAATTAGTATCTCATTTTTCTCTCAGGTTATTTAGGCTGTAATTATAGCTTTGAAGTTTTCTTAAATGCAAAGAGAACTTTGGTCTCCATTGAGGTCTCGTATAGGCTCATCACTTTATTTCATCTGTCTGTGCACAAGCGCTTCTTTGTCTGGGTAGTCATGGGAAGGTGTTTTATGAGAGGATGATTTCCTGCATGTTGTGTCGCTGGGACTTTCACTGTGGAACATGATTAGAAAACGGATTGACTGAGAGGCCGGAGAAACTGACAGCAAGATAACTCAAGTAAGGAGAAGGGACAGAAGGCTGAGAATTATACCTGTTAGAGTTTCCCAAGTTATTACATTTTAAGATTTTAATTAAACCCTGAAACCTCCACACTTGCTCGGAATACTAATTAAGCTTTGGGAATGAGAAAGCTGTGAAACAAAGGGATAAGAGTGTTTTGCAGCCCTCTGCTCACCTCTCTTTTCACTTTATATTCTCCTTTTTCCTGTAGAAAGGACAAGAGTTTGGCTTGGCACCAAGTTTG
>JAUMHP010000080.1:9145237-9179764 GCA_032361065.1 Enteromius trimaculatus
CTGCTCACCTCTCTTTTCACTTTATATTCTCCTTTTTCCTGTAGAAAGGACAAGAGTTTGGCTTGGCACCAAGTTTGAGTCTGTGTCTGGTTTAATCTCTTCATCAGACATCATTGTTTAAGCAACGCATGTCGACCGTCCCAAAGTCAGATTGATTTTATTACACAGAGTTCGAAGGTGTGAGGAAATGTTAGATCTGTTAGATGTAAGGAAATGGTCAGAGTCAGGCAACAGCATTTTTATTGACTGGAACGCAGGATGTTTTATATATAAATATATTTATATGTAAATATTTACATATAAAACTGCATTTACATTTACATACTTCAAAAATATATACTGTACGTGTGTGTTTTAATATAAACAAAATAAACAAACACAACATAAACACATATATAATGTAAAGAAAAACTTTTATTTTGGATGCGATTAATCGCGATTAATCGTTTGACAGCACTAATATATAAGTATTATTGTTTTTTTTTTGTAATATATAAATATATATTAGGAAAAACATTTTTTTTTCTTATTTGCCTGTTTTTGGGCAGTTTTATGCATGTTTTACTTCCACAACATTTTTCTTTATTTAAAAAAAAATTATTTTGAGTAATTTTAACCTAAGTTACAGTGGTTGGTTTGCATCTACTGCTACTTTTGTTTATTTTTTAATGTTTTGAGGACATCTGATAGTGGAATATCCACTTGTCACTGGTTGCTTGTTCATCATAGCTGGTGTTCAAACTGGATATAACAAGTTTAGACTAGCAGTTAACCATTTTGGACCAGATTTGACCAGCTGTCTGTTGTTAGGTCTGTTGATGGTCTTGGGATTACCATGTTCCAAAATCTAGATGGACTCTTTTAAGATGGTTGCTGGTCTGCCGTTCTGGTTCAGCGTGAGAATCCAGTTTAAACTGGATTTTCTGTCAGAATTGAAGCTATAGAACACAGGACAACCACCTGTCCAGCAAAACAGTGGTCAAGAGTTCACTCAGGGCTATACAATCCACTTTTACAGTTTGTTTGCCGAGTGAAGTAACCCGTGTTGGAGGGGGTTCGGTGCCGTTTCGTTTGCCCCTGCTGGAATGCCAGTAGTTGTAAGGTGTAAAGCACAAAGAGCACACAAAAGCCCAAATAACACATGCTAATGGAGTGTGTGCAATGTGTGCCTTCCTTGAAAAGGAAGACTCCATTCATATGGGCCAGCATCAGCATGAAACTGTCCTACACTGACCTGGCATTGGTAAATCATTAAACTGGAGCTCCATTGCTGGTTTTCTGTCCTTCTGAGTGTACTTGAAAGGTCACAGAGGAACCTGTTCTGCTTAAATCCACAGCTGATCCTCCCACATGCCCCCCTCCATACAATTCCAATACCATTTTTTGTGTGTGTGTGTGTCCTGTTAGCTGGCTTCAAGCTAGCCCAGACTTAGCTATCACAGGATGTTAATGTTTTTTTGTTTGTTATTCCATGGTCACTTCCATGGGGATGTTGGGATGCAACCTTTTCCTGGTCTCTTTTGCCTCTTCTTCGTCATTCCCGTCTAGATTGTTTCCTGTTGGTAGCATCTTGTTTTATTTTGAGCTCATTTGATTCTTATAATGGGTTCCTCTCATTATCTGGCCGACATCGGAACCTTCCACAGCTGAATGACTTGGAAATGTTTGACCATTAAAGATAAATGTTTAATGTGTGTAAAACGGTAGCTCTTGGAAAGTGAGGTAGATGAGCCCCTAGCTTTCCCACAGTCCTCCATATTACAGAGCCATGTAGAGCATACCTGTAATTACACTGGAATCTGGCCTGTAAAGCTGCCAGTGTAATAACCACCAGGTGCAGACCCGAGACCTGCTGCTGAGGTGCAGCAGACCCGACCTAATTCTCTACTCAAACATGTACTTATTAAACCCAACATGGAGTGTGAGAGGGAGTAGGTCTGTGTACACATCCTGTAATCTAAGATCTCCTCCAAACATTTTGGTTTTTATGTGGGTCAGTGCCTTTTTTTGTGTGGGTCATTTTATTTATTTCTACCAATAGATTTAATTCATGCACAGAATAACATTTATATTGAATTGTCTGCTATGTATCAGCAGTTAAAAAGAACATTTTTAGTGCTATTTCTTAGGTTTTTATTTTTTATTATTATTATTTTTGCCTATTTATATTTCAATATTATTTATGAATTAAAATTATATCAGTATACACTACTGTTCAGAGGTTTGGGGTTAGTAAGATTTCTTTTTATTGCTTCTGTTGAGCAATAATGCATTAAATTGATCAAAAGGGACAGCAGTCAGAGATATTAATAATGTTACAAAATATTATTTAAAAAATGCTGTTCTTTTGAACTTAAAGAAACATGTATATTTTATTAAAAATAATAAAAAGCCTGTTTTTAATAAGTTTTTTTAATAAATAAGAAAGGTCAAATCAGCATATCAGAATGATTTCTGAAGGTGACATTGCCATGTGACATTGAAGCCTGTAAGGATGCTGAAAAATTCAACTTTACCAGAAATAAATAATGTTTTAAAATATTAAAATTGTAATAATATTTCATATTCTACTTTCTATTGTATGTTTGATTAAAGGCAGTTTTGGTGAGCACAAGAAAAAACCTTACTAACTCCAAACTTTCATTTAAAATCCTTTGATGTAAGATATTTATAATCACATTCTTTTGTGTTTGCATTGCCTTAACGTTTTACTTTTCTTGAAATTAATGTATCAGCAAGCATATGTGATCTGACTTCAATGCAATTCAACGTCATTGAGCAGTTTTTGACCTCTATGTAGCCACCTTAATATGTGAAAATCTCCAGGCTCCAGATCACTTTGTCTACCATGTTCCAGCGTTCTGGTCATCTGTGTTCTGTTGAAGGCCTCTTAAGTCAAGATATCTGTCTGACTCAAATGAATTCAGCTGGTAATCCTGTTGTTTTAGCTAACAGTTGCAAGGAAGTGCTGGCTTTCAGAGGCAAACAGAGATATCTGACACAGGGCATCTTGGTTACGCACACACACAAGTGCTAGCTTAAGACTTTGACGCACAGTTTTAGGGAAGTTCACGTCCACATCTTTTTCTTCCTCACCGTCCTTCTGGCTTTCCCTCTCGCTTTCTCACACACATGCCGATGAGAATGGAAGCCTGCTGTGCGGAGCTGTCAGTATCTGTAAACCAGTGGCCATGTGGAAGGAAAGGGCCTCATTACTACTCTGTCATTATAGAGCCGAGCATGCCGGAACACTGCACGCTTCGAGTACGACAGGTCTTGTAAAGAAGTTTTGGCCTTTGAAGTAAATAATTTTCTTATTGTTTCTGGGCTTGTAACACGCTTGTTCATAGTTTGCAGTTATAAATGGCAGGGTTTGGGAATTGTCATTCACACAGAGGAAATGGTGCTTTGGAAATCTGGTTTTACTCAGCAACATGAAATCAGAAATGACTCTGTTTTTTTTAAGGCTACATGTTCCCATGTTTTACTGTGAATGATGCATCTAAATAATGACGTATTCAAAAGTATCCATAATGTTTTGTCAGTTTAATTCCTTGCATTTTTACTTTCGATGTCTGCAATTCTTATTTTTCAACCATTTATTTATTTATTTATTTTTCTTTCTTTCTTTCTTTCTTTATTTTATAATTTTGTTTGTGAAAATAAAAGCAAAATATGCATTAATCAAAAATACAATAAAACTTGAATTATAAATAAAATCAAGAAACTTAAGTTCAGTTAAATGTTTCCTTTTCTTAATTGTTAATGTAAAATGATTAATTTATTTTTGTTTATATTTAGTGTTTGATTTATTTGTTTGTGTTTCATTAATAATAATAATAATAATATAATAATAATAATAAGGAAATACATACGAATAAAGCAAACAATAAATATAAACAAAAATAAATAAATATTATTGTTATTGTTATTATTTAAATATTTTGGCTATAGAGCTTTAGCTTGTTTCACAGTAAAGTTTCTCTTATATTTTTTTTTTCAAATTGAATATAAATGTGAATGAATATGAATATAAAACATGAACAAGCATACAAACAAAAATATAAAAAATTTATTTTGTATTTATTTACATAAATTAATTTGGTTTAAATAAGTTCTTCAGCAATTTAGCTAATTGCTTTATGACTTAAATTGTAGTTATAGTTTAATTTCCAATTAAAACAATTCCACGAGATGTCTTCAAGCATTAGCGTTTTATATGGATGTTAAACCAATATGACCCTAAAAAATCCTGGTTGTGTTGAGTTAACATGATAGCAGCCTAAACTTTCCAGCGTTTTAAAGAACAGTAAATCTAAGAATTATCCTGTCGAACAGATGCAATTTCTTAGCAATGATTGTTTCATGTAACGCATTCTCCTTTTCAAGCCATTTTAGCCCAGTTTAGATTGACATGGTGGTGAGAAAATAGGATAAAGAGTGGGAAGGAGGAGGACGGGAAAGGAGGATAAAGGGTAAGGGGACAGAAAAACTGGAGCGAGGGAATGGGGCCAGTTCTTCTGCTGTGGTTTTTCGGCTCATGTTATGCATGCTGGGATGAAGTCATGGTGAGAGCAGCCAGAGACCTCTGCTCTCCACGGCTAGTGTTTTCTTTCCCCTCTCTCACACACACACACACCATCTGGCCAGCTGGAAGGAAGTGGTTTCTACAGGTGGGATATTCCTTTATCTCTCGCTTGCTCTGTGTCTTTTCCCTCGAGAGAGAAAGAGCAGGGAGGCCCTCAGACTCTGTGTTTGTATGCACACACTAACCACACACAGACAGAATGGCACGCACACATGCTGCCACAATTATTTATTATTTTAAGCCCAGACGTTGACGGCCTAGAACAATGACTCTGATTGTCTTTCCTGAAATGAGTGTCTTCACATCACATTCAATCAGATTAAAAGCTTATCGGTTTGCACTACATCTGGAACGTGAAAGTGAAGTGTCAGTGGCTTACCCTGAGGGAATAGTTTCCTAAAAACATATCAGCAGAAGCGGAACTGTAGAGGCTCTTAAACCAGTGGTTCACTGCTTTAAGGAATTCACACAAAAAGAAAATCCTGTCATTAATTACTCACTCTCATGTTATCCCAAACCTGTAAAATTAGACTTTTTTATTTAAATCTGAGAACTTTCTTACCGTGCGTAGACATGTTAGTAAGGTTAAAATAGCCCACGTGACAGCAGTAGTCCTTCTATAAAGAGAATACCTAAAAAATGCCTTAAAAACACCAAAACTATGCAATTAAAGAGACAAAGGCAAACACATTTACAATAAATTCAAATACACAATTTGATATTTTGTTTTTGTATTTTTTGTTTGTTTTAAAATTCAAACAATAATTGATTTTCATTTAATGAGTAAAACAGAAGAGAAGATTCATAGGTTAATTCATGAAAATTGCATGAATTAATTATTTTGGGGGATGATCTATGCTTTAAAGCATAATTTCAATACAGGCACTGTTTAAAATGGCTGTCTCAGTCTTATTTCCAGAATCAAGCTTTTTTGGTTTCTCTGGGGTGATTTAAGCATAATGGGTTTAAGGATCAATTCTGATATTCTTTCCGCAAATGCATGAATCAGGATTTAATAGTGCAGAGAGATGAAACCGACTGGAACGAGCTCCGAGAGAAAAGCGAGATGAGTAAGAGAAAGAGACTCATTTGCTGACTCACGTGTTGAAAGGTTTGAGTCATTTCATTAACTTCGAGGGGTGAAACGTGTTCAAAAGTGGCATTTGACAATATGCAATTTGCAGTATGTTAGAATATGACTCATATGAATAAACAGGATGCTTTCATATACTGCATTTTCAAATATTTAGAATTTTAAATGAAGTTTGGAGACCATGCCTGAGAGGAAAGCGTTTGTGCGTTTATGTGAGCCAAAGCTATGAAAAGAGAGTGTGATTTGGGAAGTGTTTGGTAAGTGGAAGTCCGACTGGAATTTCTGTGGAATTCTCCTGCTTCCCCTCTGGGCTTTAGGTGAGGTGGATAGAGACTAGTCCAGACCAATGCTATCTGTTACATCAGCGTTTTTGTGTGCCTACGTGCACGTTAAGGACACTGAAGTGTTTTCTGAGAGTTTTTAACCTGTGGCTGGAGTGCCACATATTTTAGGAAATATTTTATTTTGCATGTATTTTTCAATTCAAAAATATTTTATTTTTACATTTTATTTCATAATAATCATTTTCATAATTTTTCATATTGCGTTTTATTTTATTTTGTTTATTATTCTTTAATTTCATTACATTTCATTTGGGTCTAATCCATGGCATGCATTCATTCATTCATTTAACAAGGTATGATGCTTTATGCTAGCTTAACGTTAATGAAATATTAGCTGATACTGTATATTACATTTAGGTTTATATTTTAGCCTATTTGTAATATTGGTGAATCACTAGTTAAGACTTTGTATTCATCCTTGGACTTGTGAGGAATTTTAACACCTCATGAATTGCTGTGGTTTCTGTTTTCTCTGGTTTTCCCTCTGTCCCTCATTCCCTCTTTGGCTTTTTGTTCTCGGGGTGGCAGGAGGAATGTGCTGGGTTCATGGTTTCAATGTGAGATGGATGACCAGTCTGAGGGACTACAGGCTGACCTCATGGAGGAGGGGTGTGAGGAACTGGCTGAGAAACCATAAAAAAAGTCAAATTGGTTCCCAGAACCTAGCTCTCAGAGGTTTGGAAATTATGCCGCAGTGTGCCAGCTTACATTCTTCAGCACCTGTTTCATAAAGAGTGGCCTTTTGAAGATGACTTGTTTTGTACTACAGACATCTACTGACATGTTTGAGAGTTGAGTGAGTAATGTTTGAAAGATACATGTGGTGTAGCGTTCATCAAACGTTTCTTTTAGTGAAAGGATGGATTGTAGGTAAAAGAAGTGTGGCATTCACTTCTTTGTGGTTTCCCTTCAGAGCTCTGTTTTCTTGCTTCAACTCCCCCTCGAACTCCTTGTTTTCTGTCTTTTAGCTGGATTGTGCCAGTTGCTGGCAGAGTGCTAGTGGAATCTTGATCAGGGTGTATTTACATGGAGACAATGGAGCATGCTGAAGTGATTTCTCCCTCCTATCTCCTCTTCCCTCCCCATCCCCTCGCTTTCTTGAGCTGTGATCTCTTTCCTAGGATCGCTGTCCCTTTAGAGAAAAGAATAATTGACCCTGCCCGGAGCCGTCTGTCTACAGTAGAGTGTCGTGAATGGAGTCCAGACTTCATATCTGCTCGCGAGCAGCAGCCTTCTCTCGACGCCCCCTGCACATAATCAGCTCCTCCACGTTCGCCCCTCTGTCACTTCATCCTTCTATTCAGCGCCGGCCTGACGTGGCACACCCCATCTGTTCCCAAGCACAACGTTATTCAAATGAAAAACGACCTTGCTAAATGAGGTGGCGGCTGCGGCCACCTCCATGCGTCCTCGAAGCGTGTGAGGGCTGCGGAGCACGGCTGCGTGATTTTTGTTTGAAATGAGGAATGGGATTTTTGAAATTTTCTGTGTCTTGCTCCATATGTTGCTCCAAACACACCGAACCGATGTCACCAAAATCACTCCGTCTCTTTTAAATCTATCAGAAAATGATGTAAGTGTATCGAATTATATAGAATCGTATTGAATTATATAGAATCGTATCGTTTGCTAAATATCGTGATATATATCGTGTCGTGAGCTGAATATCGTGTATCGTATCGTGAGATTAGTGTATCGCTACAGCCCTAATTCTTATTACTTATAAATAAATGCTTTTTATCAATTAAATGATTATTTGTATTTAGTTTTTGTGTATTTAAATTAATTATACTTCTTAATTTAATACTATAGAAAATTATTTAATTCATATTTAAAGGGGTCAAATAAAGTTTGGTCTATTTGGTGTAATCCATTGTGTTTAAGGTACAAAAAACACACATTTTCCATTTATTGTACATTTTTGTTTCTCCTCTAAGCCATGCCACCTGAAACGTGTAGCTCATCTTTATAAAAAGTGAGGTGTGCTCTGATTGGCCGGCTACCCAGTGCACTGTGATTGGCCGAATGCGGCGGAAATGTTATGCCCCTTACCATAACGTGATGCCGCATCCCTGCTCTATGACACCAAAACAATAAAACGCATTACAAACGAGGCATTTGTTGCATCCAGTGGGGGCATAATTACTGATTATCATAAGTTTACTGTCTTTTTATGCGTTGCGACAACAAGCACTCCCCTTCACTGCACAAAACTTGCATTTGTGTAGTAAGTAGCAGGTTCTTTTAATAAGAAAACATAACTTACTTAAGATTGTGAGTCAGACGCACCAGACTGTCCTTGCAGAGGTAGAACTGCTTCACTTTATAGTCTCAGTGCACAGCCAACAAATGTTGCTCTGGAGGTGTTTAGGTGTATGTCCTCTGTAAAAGCGCTGAACACACTCTACTTTTTGTGTTGAACTGTTCTGGAGCTGTCAGCAGTGTTGTAAATAGAACTTGACCACTGATTTTTAGTTATGTCCTCTTTTGGAAGCACAAACAAAACACACAGCACGTCCAGCAACCATCAGAAACATTACTGTGAGAAAAATAGTTCTCCATTGTTTCTTTGTGTAAACATTTGGGGCGATGTTGTGGAAACACGCCCCCACTCTGTGATGTCGCAAAGTTGGGGCGTGTTTAAACATTCCATTTTAGGGGGATGTGTACAAGTCACTTAAAGAATATCTCTTTGGTTTTAAAACTTCAGTCTTTTAAACTTTACATTCTTCTGTGAGGATTTCATTCTGATTTCATTGTTTTATGAAAGTGATTGCTAAAAAGTGCTATATAACAGCCTCTTTTGTGTCTTGTTGTGTTGAGTGAAATACAGGAATTGAAACATTGTTTTCCCCAGGCAAAGAGCGGAGGATATTTAGAGGTTTGATTTTGTGCTTCCTTTTTATCCTGTGACATTTAGGCCATTGTTGTGCTTGACTGGGTGCTACTTGATTTTCCACATTTACTCATCAGTGTTGGTCTGAGATTCCTTTACCTGGTTTTCTAGCAACAGAAAAAGCAATGTGAAGGCTCACAGTTTTCACGCAACCACCTAAGGGTTCTCAACAGAGCCAGAGAGCTAAGATAAAGGCTCTGCTCTCCCGGGCCCCTCTATAAAGGAGGGGGGAACAGTGTTGACCATGTTCGGCAGTGATGGCAGGAAGAGTAGGCTGGGAGGGATTAGCTTTGGCTCCCTAGTGCAGAAACCCCAAGTTCACTTGAGGAGGTGGGTTATGGGACCGGATTAAGAGGAGGGCCCGTGGTGCTCTGGAAGAATTGGACTGTTGTTGCAACCTGTTCATCAAAGTGTGATGCGAGTCTGTGAAGCTGGAAGAGAGGAAGAAAAAATTGGGAAGGAGTGCAAGAAATATAAGAAAAGTGTTTGATAGCACAGGTTTTTTGGTTTGGGAAGCGAGGCAGGCCGAAGTGACATTTAGCAAGTCACTCCCACACGTTTTATTACACTTTCTTAATGCCTTCCACGCTGCGTTCAGTTTTTCCGGGTGTCAGCTTGTCACAGGCGGCTCTCTAATGGGGTCAGCTGGACAGGACTCCAAGGTTCTGAAGCCGGAACATGGTTTTCCGGGAGGGACCGTGGGTTAACCTGGAACAAATAATGAGCCCAGGTCAAAGAGACAAGGCCACATGTCTGCTGATTATTCACAGAGATTTCCTCCATAGTGTTTAAGGTTATTGCTCTCAATACCTTATAGAAATAGAATTCCTAATCAGGCTTTGAACCAGTCTTTAAGGTTTCTTTTGCATAGCTTGGACTAAGAAGACAAAATGAAGTGGGATATTTATTTTGCAGGTTTTTTTAATTAAATTTTTTTATTTTGTTTTGTTTTTTTATACTGCAAAAATAATTAAATTAATTAAATATATAAAAAAAAAAAAAGTATTTTGCCTATGTATTTTTTCCATTACAATATATGAACATGAACATATTTGAAACTAAATTGTGTGCGAGAACATAAATTATTGCATATATATATATATATATATATATATATATTCATAAAATAAATAAAAACACATGCACACTATAATTTAATTTTTTTAATTAATTGGTAATTTCATTGTTCAAGGCACTCATTTTCTTACTTTATTTACTTAATGCTTGTTTTACTTAAAGTATCCTATCTGTAAAGATTTCAGTGAAATTCCTTGCAGATATGGTAGGAATAAATTTAAAATGTTAAACGTATTCTTATTTTGTGCTTAAAGTCACATCTCCACCTGTTGTCCATTTGGATGAGCCGTGGATGATAAAGTCTAGTTTGTACAGATTGGGACTGTAAACTCCTGCATATGCTGACTGTCGGGCCTTTGATGTGGGCCGCACGGTCGCCTTGCGTTTAGTGGGCAAAGCAGCTTAGTGCCTGTCACCACTGGCCCTTTATTTGGCTTTGTCGTGCGCTGGGGGTTCCATTTACATGTCTCTCTGATACCCCCGTTTGTGTTTGTTTGACTCCTATTTGAGAGATTCCAATAGGAACTGTTTGGGAAACACATCAACGATCCTCCAAGAGATGGTTTGTTTTTGTTATATCTTTTAATTGGGGTCTGTTCTTGAATATATACAGTAGGTGCCATATTGGAAAATCACTTGCAGTTTCGGAAAGGATTTGCTCTTGTATTCGGATCGGTGTGGATGGGGACAGTTCCAACTCTACACAAGTCACTTTAAACTGTGTAAACAATCAAACCTTCTGTTGACAATTGTTGCACCTCCGGCTGTATTTTCTCACAGGGCCCCCAGGGGTGATGGGGACAAAAGCCCCTAAATTAAGTGACATTTGCCCCTCCCCCTTGAACTGCTGAAAGACGGGGCAAAAGATGGCAAACTCATCCTTTTCAGATATTTGCCAATGGTCTTTTTCATTTGAAAAGGTGCTGTATGAAAGCCACTGTGTGTGTCATTTTTCAAGGAACATTTGCTGAAAATGTGCTCATCCTCAGGTCATCCAAGATACAGAAGAATGTTTCTTTATTGGAACAGATTTGGAGAAATTGAGCATTACATCACTTGTAGTGAATGGGTGCCATTAGAATGAGTTTAAACAGCTGATAAAAGCATCACAATCAACAGAAATGTATATTGTTTTCTCAAATAAAAAAGTCTGCTTGTCTGAGAAGAGACAATAGAGAAATATGCACATATACATATAAGCAAAAACAGTACTAAACAAATTTGTTGGTATATTTTTGATGTGGGAGGACAACTAGGGATGCGCTTTTTCTTTGTTCTAAATTAATTGACTTATATTTTGACCAAAAGCAGCCGTTTAAAGTCAGTTATCGCATTATTGAGATGTTTTTATCTACTCATTCTGATGGCTGCAATTCATTCTATCCTCCATTGGTGAGCAAGTGGTGCAGTGCTAAATTAGTCCAATATGTTCTGATAAGCAAGCTAGCCCATGTAAATTTTGAAAAGCCTGAGGTTGAGTACATTATGAGCAAGTTAAAATGTTGGGTTGAAGTATTCCTTTCATGGTAAGGCTAATTTCCAGCCCAGTGGTCTCATAGCAACTGAACAATTTTTGACTCATTAAAACTTAACTTAAATTCAATCACCTAATTTGACACATTAATTCTTTTAAATTAGACAGGTGGAATACTTTCCAGGGCTGAAATGAGATCGAAAAGAAAGAGTCAACGGTGTGGTAGAGAGCGAGCGAAAGGGAGCGAGTCAGGAAGTGTGCTTGAGACCCCTTGTGTATTTATCTGCGCTTCTTCAAAGAGCCTCATCTAAGTGCTCAGTTCCTCTAAGCTGCAGATATCTACACAGAGGGGAAGCATCATCCTTTTCCTCTCGACATATGCCCTGGAAGCAGACTATTTAAAGCCTACGTCCATACCCTGTCAGAGTTTGACGAATGGGCCTGAAAATGCTTAGCCTTTTTTTACTGTCCGATCCTCCCCAGTGAAAAGCTTGCTTTCAGACAGGCAGCTCAAAGGCTGCCATAACAGTGACTCTGAGATGAGTGCCCTTATCGGTTTGCAGTAATCTGATTACTCTGACATCTGTGGGACAAAAGAAACACTACTCCTCCAAAATGGTGCTTGCAGAACCCTGGCAGAACCCAAGAGAAAGGGATAATAAAATTCCTTTCGGTGGGCATCAGTGTGAATGGATTGCGCCCTGACTCACGCCCACACGTTACTGGTGTGCAGAAAGCTTTGTTGCAGATTCTGAAAAAAACTAAAGACGTTGGAAATTGGGGTCGTCTAGCAATTTATTGTACACTTGCAGATGCCAATGAAATGTAGGGAAAGAAGCCAAATGCAAGCACTCTATGCAGTAATGAGAGAAATATTTGTCATACTGCGTGAATAAAATTTCAAACTTCACAATCAGTACTAGAAAATCATTTCTAATTAACTCTAACTTTCCATAAATAACAAAGATTAAACGTACAGCATGTTTTGAAAATATCATTTAAACCTACAGACAATGGTAGTTTTTGCTTTAGTGTATTTTTTAAAAGTTTCGTTACATATAATACAAACTTTTAAAAATGTAAACCCCCAGCATTATTTCATTTCATGTTCTATGGAGTTGGATTTTTAATACAAGAACTGTCAAAAACCCCTGAAAAACACATTCGAATCGAAGACAACCGACTAACGAATCTATTTTGAATATACAGAATTTTGCACATCCTTCGTAGATAATAAGCTCATGCAAAAAGAAATCACACCCTGGACACCCTGGAGATGTCTGAGGATCTAAAAACAGTGCACCTTTGAGAATGGGAAAGCTGTTGAAATCATTTCCGAAGACTTTTCCATGCAGGATAAATTGGAGCGAATGCAAAACCCGTGTTACTTCATCTAGGTGTGGCTTTTTGCTAAAATCCCAAACGTAAGGCAGATTACATTTTTGGAGGTTAAGAAGAACTAACAGCTATGGATCTGCAGGTGTCCTTTTTGTGGATCATGTTGATTTCTATGCATGCACCATAAGAGAGAAGGACAAATCACACCCAAACAGAATATCTCAGGTGTATAATGATTTCGTCTCAATTGCTGCTCAAGATAGAAAACAGGAGTTAAGTTGTTTTGCAGACTTGATGGCAAGTAGTTACTGAAGGGTTAGAACTGCACACACTTTTATTAGCTAAAAGTTCATTAGTCATGAACAAGCATTATACAATGCATAATGATGGCATGAATTTGAATGAAACCAAAATGTATTCAGGAATCCCAGGTTTCCTCTCACCACTAATTATGCATAGATGTATATAAAATCTGTTGTTTTGTTTTTTTCTTCTTTTGTCCATTTTCCTTTTATCCTTCATGTCTCGTTTCACATCTTCAGTTATCCCTGTCCTGTAGCCTCGCCCTGCATAAATCACAGCAGTCTGCAGGTGTGCTTCTGTTTGTGACCATCGATGGAAATCCTTTTCTCTTTCTGGTTCCTTTAACAACCCCAGCATGACCTCTGGTTTACCTTTCAACCTTCCCTTGGATTCATCTTTCAACACACTAGCTCCACCCTGGTATTAATACCACGTTTGAGTAACCAACATCTGAAGGAAAACACTTCCTAGCATCTTCTCTTCTTGCATTAGCTGATATTTGCATCTTACTTCACGGTCATGGAGGAATCCGTTCTCTAGACAGTCAAAGTAAACTTAATCAATTGGTTTCGTAGTTTTTTACACATTTCTAGCATTCTTCACTATTCAGTGATTGACGGACATTTGGTGGAAGCTCTGAAAGAGCAGGTGTTCACGTCTTTATCAAAAACGAGAGATTTCATTCACACTCTCTACCACAGAAGTTCAAAGATAACTGTGTTTGTACAGTTTACTGTTAGCCTGCCTTGTTTGATGGAGTCTGTGTACTCAGAAGGTGGAATGTTGGATACAGAGAGGAGAGGAACCGCAAAAAGACAGCGACGAAGCTCGTTTTTGCCTTTTATTCATGGGGGCTTTAAGCCTGTCCTCTACTAATGGGACTGGATCTTTTCTTCTTTCAGTCACGAGTTCAAACAAAGATTGCAGAAAGGAGTCGTACAGGGACTGCATTAATTGCTACCTGCACCACAAAAGGCTTTGCAAAATGCGCTGGTGTGGACACAGGTGTTTCAAGAGAATATAGTGGTGAGATGGGGCATTTTTATTGAATTTGTCCAAGCTCAGTTTTAAATTGCTGTGCTTATGCTCTCTTATTCCTCTGTGTGTTTCTTTTTTGTTCGTTGTAGTTGACAGGTCATATACAAAGGCAAACTCTCGGCCAACAGTTCAGTGAATGGTTTGTTGGGTGTGTGATGGAGAAACAAACAGAAAAAGAGACAGCTAAAAAAATAAAAGCGAGCTCAAACAAAGCGCATGGAGACTTTCTGCTGGTGTAAACTTCCCTCAGTGTTTAGATAATTTGTTGTAGCCTGAGCCGCTGAACCAGTCTTTGTGAATGTAGAGTAGTGAGTATCGCAAAATTGAACAGAAGTGCTTTTTTCTTCTGTGAATAAAAGCAACACGGCATGTAATGAGGGAACTAGCTGTCAAAACTTTAAAGATGTTGTGGTGCTGCTCAGTGGGCTTTTGCAAATCAAGGCTAATTGGTATTTGAGAGGAAAGATCATGCAAGAACGGTTTCCCAATGCATTCATAAACGCTCTTTACCTATTTGCTTCTCCTACTGTATATTGCAGCCTAATTGTTTAAAAATATAAAAACAGTCATTATATGAATCAGTTTTAGACTGTGAGGGACGCTTTGTTTGCCAAGTACAGTGTTTAAAAGCAGACGACTCTTGATAAGAGAGTGTGATAAAGTTCAGAAGTTAGAGGTTAGTGAGTCAGTGTTTACGTGCTGGGTTAGTCACCATTCAAATGCGTGCAGATGAACTTTGATTAGGGAAATGCCAGGTGAAAAAGTCATCAAGACACACTCATAGGGTAAATAAAATGTGCTGTCACAGGGCAAAAGACAATGGAGACACACTATAAGAAGTTTGACGGTATGCTACATAAAGCATATCTACAGCAGCCAAGCATCTAATTCAGTGTATTAAGGTGTTAAGCTAAGAAGAAATGGTGTAATCAAGCCATAAAAAAAGCATAATCTGCTTCAGTCTTATAGATAAGCATGCTATTTGACTTGAATAAGTTCTTCACTCTCCAAGTTCTTTGCTCAGTCCACGTAGAACGAAGTACATGACCACATAACCATCACTCAACAGATATTTCATTTATAATGTGAAGATTTTCCCGTGCCATGCATAATAATGTAGTCTGAGTATGAAATACTTTCAAGGCTTTGCTGATTTGCCTAATTTAAAGCTTTTTGTTCCTCCTGTCTGTCAAGTACAGGCAATGACCATATGTTTGCTCTGAAGGCCACAGATTCCTTTCTCCTGCTGAGTTCAGCCGGCTGCTCCCCTGAGAGCCCTGTAAAATAAACCATGCTAAGTGGCCCTTTCAAAACTGATCTCTTATCAGCAGGCCTCTCATTTGCGAGGTGTTAAAGGTTCAGAACGTATTTTTTTCCACTTTGGAGGTGTTTAAGGCTGAAAGAAATCAATAGTACATTGACTAATATGTTTTTAATGTTGTATTCTCACATAACATCTCCAATAAGGTTATTATGATTGAGAATTTTCAATTTATGTTTTCGCTCTGGAATTGTTAGTTATTTATGCTTTAGTATTAGTATTGTAGGTCTGAAAAAAGTTAACTTGCTAACTGAAGTAATAATGGTTCACATGGGGGCCAATTAACTACAGTAAATAATGCTCACTTAATCATGGTAACCCGCTTATTTTTGGACAGTTTCAGTAAAGCATGTCTGAAAATTTGGTGTACGATTAATCTAAAAATTAGGTTATAACTATTATCATAATACAATACAACATTTACCCAGTAATCCTAAAGACTTGCCGGGTAGGTAGCTATTTAGTTGTAATAGTAGGGCCCTATGATATTCGCAGTGTAGAAAACACAGAATCACTAAATCCAGTCATAAAACAAATTTTTCTTTATAACCCATAATATCACATAGTTGGTATGAATTTTGAATGAATTCATCAAAAGGAAGTCGCACACTTAAATCAAATTACAATGTTGACTAGTGGCAGAATAAAGAAATGCCACAGAAATGCTTTTTAAATATGAACCCTACCTGTTCTTAAGTGTCTGTTTCAATTAATGTTTTATTAAATTATTTTAACTGTGTAAAAACATTTCTTCCATGTTTTAATTGCTATAGTATATAAAAAAATTAAGTTAATTTAAATTACCAAATGTATCTAAGCGTGTACTTACTGTCATAATGGTATGTATTACAATGACTAGCAGGATTATTCTGAAACACTGGAAGACAGCAAAAGTCGCAGAAATGAAAGAATGGGCGAGTGATGCATGAATGATAGAAATTTCTTCTTATGAATGTATGCTTAATAGAGTAAATGGTGTGAAAGAGGATGGACTATGTCCTATGTCTTCTGGACATATATTCTAGTAACAATTTAGAATTTAGATGCTGTATTCCAGTTACCCATGTACCTTTCAAAAAGCGATAACTTGAATTCTAAAAAGTTTGTTTAATTTTTTATTTAATTATAAGATCAATTAAATGTATGTTTTATGCCTTCATTTGATAACCAGAAAAGTGCAAATAAACAACATAGCCTCTATGGGAAAAACAAATTCATAAGGCTATTAAAAACAAATCAATGTGAATACATCAAAGTTGTTTTTATGCATTCATCTTATTATAAATTTGAATAACAAATGCATGGAGTGTTTGGAAAATAAAACATTTCAAGGGCCCTAAACATGTAATTTATGTTAAACCTCTAATAAATAATGTTTAAGTGTATGAGCTCTATGATTTTAAGTAATGAAAATAAACAATTATAAAGGATCCCAGAAAGATCAACTAATTAATTTCAAAGACTAAGTGGATATTTTATGTAGTATTTCAACATCGGCAATGGCAACTGAGAAATACTGCTTTTGCATCTACACTAATACATGGCTGTACAATCATCAAGACCTCTGTAAATTTGATTTGAATTTGATAACAGGATGTGGCATGAGTATTGGTATCTGTCTTTCCTAACTAGAAGCAGCCGAAGAAGAAGAGCTGAACCACTCCAGTTGACCTTGATAACTCACTCATTTCCCCACTACTGCTATTCATTACTCATTATGGTCACCCAGGGTCTTCTCAACATCGGCAACTGTGCTGTTAATGAAATGCCTACCCGTTAGCTCAGCTTCTGGGCTCTGTTCCCACCCCAATCCACTGTTAGCCTCCATGTGGCAGGAAATGCTAACTGATTGCAGTCCAAATTAGCTACCTAAACCACGTACACACATTTGGCGCATGCTGCGGTAGCCGCCCTTCCCACCGGTTGCCTGGTAACCCTGGAAAATGTCAATGCAAGATACCCCGCTAGGCACTGTTAACCTCTTTTGCCAAATATGCTACTTTTGACAACTCTTATCCGCAACCGATCCAGGAAGCACAGCTTTCGTGGAGCTGGTCTGAGGAAGACCTCGGCTCACCCTTGCAGTCAGAATAAAGGAAAAGGAAGCCGGCTGGTTCTACATCTGGTGTCAATCACTAGATCCAGCCAGAGCTGGTACAAGTCCAAGTTCAGTTTGCAACAGGCTGGTGGTTAACTGGAAGTAATGGAAAGCAGACGTTTTCAACATATGGTCTGAATTGATAAGGCAAGTAAGGAGATTTTGCATTTCCAACGAATGACAAAAAGCCTGGTGCACCTGTCACATCATTAACTTTTCTTCTTCTTCTTTTTTTAAGATTCAATTACAACCTTATGTGGGCTGTAGAAATAAAAAACAGCCGGTTTTCATTTTCAGTCAACCATCACCAGTCCTTCCACCCTGTGGTGCATGTTTCTTCTTCATGTCCAGATGTGAATTATGTGGTTTGGTTGTAATAATTTTACCTTGTTACTCTAAACTGACCGCCTCAATCATGAAAAGTCTCAGATTATGTATAATCCGCATTTTATTCAAGTTAAATTGCTTAAGGCATAAAAGCGTGGCCACATTCTGCAAATTTTCACTGAGCGAAACTCAGTAGGAATCAACACGACTTCGCAACTGGTTCAAGGTGGTTATGTGAATTTGTCTTGTTGACCAAAAGAAACTTTAGTTAGCTTTGAAAGTGACTTAGATCCCAGTATATACTCTTGATTATACACCTTTTTTGATTTAACCCAATTGTTATGAGCATTACACTCATGGTACCACATGTGTTGTTTATGTCTTGGCTATAATATAGAATAGTATTCTAAAGCTTACAACTTGGCTTCATTTGCTTTCATTGTAAAGCAGATTTAGACAAGTGGACATTTTTATGGTAATTATCGCTGACACAAATGCTGTCGATTGAGCTTAAGTTGTACTAAACTAGGAGTGTTACTTTAAAAGCCTTTTTAAGGTGTCAGGAAACAATAAAACGCCTGCAGCAGCTCTGGCAGATGCCTTGAGTTACAAAGCAACTGCTTTCCAGTGGCTTAGTCTGGAGGGAGATATTGCAGAATAATAAATAGCCGGGGAAAAGCTTTGCTCATGTTCACAGAAAGCTCTGTCTTTCTCCTGGGTCTCTCGACTCCTCATATCTGAACTCGGGCATATCTTCAAACGGCGTGGCCCCCGGCCTGATAAGAGAAGACAGGATGTGGAATGTTACAGATTTGTCCACCCTCTTCTTTTGTTCCCACTTTGTTTTTGAATTCTTACTTAGATTTTTTTGAGTGAGGCCTTGTGTGTTGTCCTTCTCTTTTCGTCTGTCTCAGAGCTCTGGGAGGATGTGACCCTGCCGGCTGATGTCATTAGACTGGGGTAGACTGATGGGCTGTTGAGATAGACTAAGTGGGCTGCTCTCATCTTCATTCCCACAAATGATTTTACAGCTGCCGCTATGGTTTTAATTAACCTCAGTCTCTTAAATGGTGAGGATATTCCCAGTATTCCAAGAATACACTCTTTTGTACCTCAGCTCTCCAGGTTCATTACAAGCTAAACTCAATCAACAGCATGTTTGACATAATAATGACTCAAAAGCTAACTTTTTTTTTCACACATTTTTGAGTAGGCTATTCTGTTCCAAAACAGGATTTATGCTATCATTATGCTTCTATGTCTACCATTCCCAAACACCACATTCTGTGCTTATACAGCCAGGGTGGAATTATGATTTCCTTCCCTTTATTGCTGTTTGATTATGAGTACAGAAAGGCTTCCTCACTGCAATAATAAAACCTCATTAGCAAAGACGTGCACACATTATGCTAATGGATTTAGCTATTAGCTGTAATTTAGGATGTTAGCTAAGGTGTTGAAAAGAGTTGAACTTTGTCTTTTCCTGTTAGACTTTGTGTTAGATCTGTTTTTAAAAGAGAAAATTTGATGCTATACATCTGAACACAATGTTTCTGGCGCTTTCTTGAGGTAGGCAGTGAAAATGGCCAACGGGGGATGTCCTGAATAGCATTTTGGACATATTTGAGATGATGTGTGATAGATACATGTGGGGCACCAGTGTGTTACAGCCACAAAATAGGATTAGGACATCGAGGACTGATTTATCGATATAATATAAGGTTCTCACTCTTCCAGAGAGACAGTATCATAATTCAGAATTGCACCCAGGTAATTGTACCTTTACACTACATTAGTCCTTGATGGAAGCAGCTGTCAAATGATATTGTATTCTGTGGCAGGATGTGATAAGCATCTCAGAGAAATGACAGCTCTGTCTTTGTGGATATGAACTTAGCCTTCCCTGCTAACGGTGGATTCTGGGAGCTTACATCCCTCCAGATTCACGAAGCTGTCTGCAGAACAATGAAGTGAGCGACGACTGCTCTTATATGGTTTGACGGCCATGGAGCTTTTCAAACCCACCACTGTTCCTTACTGTGTGGTCTGTCTGACCCCTGCCTCTCCCTGTAAAAAAACACCCAGAGCTGTTGAAATAAGCTGTAAATGTAAAGTCCTCTTAAAATGAGAACTAATTGCTGGTAATGACTTGAATCACAACAGTAGTTTTAAACTTGAGAATACACACACACACACACACACACACACACACATATATATATATATATATATATATATAGTGTAGTATATCAGATACTGGCATAAATAAATTACACATTTTATATTTCATTTCATAATAATTATTAATATTTTAATGGATTTATTTATTTTATATTGATATGTATTGGTAGAGATGTTCAATATATTGGTTACTGGCCAATAATAATAATAATAATAATTGTTATTATGAATCAATAAATTGTATATTTATTTCTGATAATATTAAGAATAACAATAACTATTATTATATATTATTTATATTTATATTTAAGTAATTCAATTTAGTAGCAACGTTTAACTGTGTTGGCTAGTATCACCCAATATTACAGAAATGATGAAAATTGATGATAATTATTATAGTAATAATAATTACTATAATTAGTAGAAGTAGTAGTATTATTCAAGTTATTAAATTAGGTAGTTTTTATTTTAGCAATATATGATTTGATTGGTTATCACCCAATATTGCTGAATTTATTATTATTAGTATTAATGTTATTCTGTTTATTGCTGTACATTTTAATTTGGTGACACATTTGTTAATTATGGCGTAGTGCTACCAGCTCGTTTAAAATAAGAGTGCATTCTTAAGTTATTGTTTCTTTCTCGTGCAGTCTGGATTATCTCTGGTAAACTTTGACTGGATAAGGGCAGGGGCCTTTGGGCCTTGCTGTTGAGAGCAGATTCAGCCATCAGGGCTGGAAAAGGGGGACGACTTCATCTTCCTGCCTGTAATTAGATCACAGCGGTCACTCGCAGTCGAGAGAGAATAGCAAGCCTGCATACACCACACAATGGATGAATGCAACTGTATCTCTCCTGGCTGGCCCTGGGAGGACAAGAGTGCAAAAAGGGCTTGAAATGGAAACGCCGGGCAAATGTTGGGTGGGGGCTGGTAGGGATGCGAATGGCCCCGCTGGGAGTCCTTACACCTTTTCATAGTTGTGGTGTCTGACTCTCATAAAAGAAAAAAGCAAAACAGAGAAAGGGAGAGTGTTGATCTCCACTTATTTTCATTACCGTGGACTAAGCAGATGTGCAGAAAGCGGACATTCCTCATTGGATTGTGGGATAAAGAGTTTGACATAGGTCAATGTGGACTTGAGTTTCTAAGAACTAAGAATGAGAATGGAGAGATAGCGTAAGTTATCACATTCTCCTCTTCTCTGCTTTCACACAAACATCTCTCTGGAATGGTAAGTAAAATTGTGTCCTAAAAACACGAAACGAAGGAATCTGGTCCAGTTTTAAAGTCATTTTATTGGTAGTCGGCTCTAACAGGTGTTTGTACGATGGAGTTTTTCCATGCTAGCCAGTACAATGCTGTCCTTATTTTGCTGAATACCTGTGTCAGATTGACTCTACAGTCACTTCTTCAGAACAATGAACTCCTTTCTCATTACTCGGCCTCCCTGTACTCCTCTGTCCCGCTGGTATTTCCCTCACTTTTCTCTTGAAAGGGAAAATCTAGTGTGTTTTTGTGTGAGAAGACTCATTCGTTCTCTCTAAGTTGTGGGAGTGCAGACCTTTATACTTCCAAGTACAAATTTCTTTTCTTCTCCTAAATCAAAGTGGATGATGTGCCAGAGTAGAACAGAATTTTTCTCTCTCTCTTTCGCTCTCATATATAAGATGAATCATACTATAAATTTAAACCCATAAACACATAACAATGGGAGGGTTGTTACTTTTTTGACTTACTATGTGACTGAGAGAGGGTAGAATGTTCTCAGGGCAAAAGACTTTAGTATTTATGGAGCATCTGATGTACTTCAACATTTTCTGCCCGGAATAATTAGTGCTGAAATGTATGCTCGCTCAGGCCATAACTGGCTCCAGCCCTGCATTATTAAACTGATTTATTTTAGCAGACTGCCTCACATTGATCTTGCCTTAATAAAACTAATGGAATTGGGAGGACATATTCAGGAAGCTTTGACTTTACTTTTCATGAATAACACAGATTTGTCCTCACTTGAGGCAAGTTAAAAAAATAATTCAGGATTTAAGTTAATTCAAATTTCTAATTATTTGAATAATATTCATGCATATATTAAAGGAACACTCCACTTTTTTTGAAAAGAGAATCATTTTCCAACTCCCCAAGAGTTAAACAGTTGAGTTTCTTCTATTTTTGAATAGCCGATCTCTGGTTCTGGCAGTGGCACTTTTAGCGCAGCTTAGCATAGATCATTAAATCTTATTAGACCGTTAGTATCTCGCTCAAAAATGACCAAGCTTCTATTTAAGTGTCAAGCTTCTATTTAAAGCTTGACACTTCTGCAGTTACATTATGTACTAAGACCGACAGAAAAGGTAAATGGAAATGGAAAAAGAGCCTATTTTCAAAAAAGTTGAGTAAACATTACTAAGACAAAAACAATAATTAAAATATGTATATTATTATGATCAGTTTTTATTATTATTTTATTATTATTGCAGTGCAGTTATTATATATATAGTAGTTAACTAAGCCTAAAACTCTATAATCATTTTCATTAAAAGTTGAAATAATATCAATGTTAACTGAACAAAGAATTAAATAAAAATTATTTAAAATAATTATATTTTAGCCAGTTGCAAGGAAACATTTGTAATGTTAATGTAGTTTAAGTTTATGTATTAAAATAACAACAATTTAATTGAAATAAAAATTAATAAGTACTGTGTTGAACATACAAAAAAACCCCACATCAAATGAATTAAAATTCTACTACAATAACACTGACTGAGCACTCAGTCTCCTTGTGAGCTAAGGTTGGCATGATAAATGGTGTATCCCTGCACGTATAGTTTCCACAGGAAATCAATTAGGCCAAGGACTTGACCCGTGCCAGAGCGTTTTGACAGGATTCTGTTTTTCTTCTGAGATCTGCCTAAACCATCTGTGAGATGTTTCAACAGGTATCGCACAAAGCCCCTTGTTGAGGTTGCCACTGCAAGTTCTTTCACGTTCCTCTTTTTATGTCTGTTATGCCAGTGTAAACGGCTTGCCAGTTATTTCCATGGAAGAAAGTGCCACATGTGCAAAAGTAACATTCGCTGGAGATACCATAGACGCTGACTTGTGTAAGAGAGTTAACCGAAGTGATAAACGCGTCTCTGCTTTCTTCAAAACAACACATTCTAGATTCAGGAGAAGATACTTTATATGTGATACAATCAGCTTTTTTTTTTTTTTTTTATTGTTTACCACTTTTTTAGTATCTGGAATAGTTGCAAGTCAGATTCGATCTTAAAATACCAACATGAGCACCACGTTGTTTTGAAATGCAAGTAGTAACATTTACAGTGATATTAGTCCCAATGTTATTTTGCTGCATTTTAGTGCTGCGTTGGACTAATGTTCCTTTGTTCTGGGTGGTCTACAGTATCAAAGAATATCAATACATCACAGAAGGGAAAAAAAGAAGTGAGTTGGTGAACAATGGTGTCTTTTACAGCGCCACTTCCTTTGTTTTGGCACTAGATAGCAGAATAAATATCTGTCTGGGTTTTTTATTTTTTCTGTAATTCTTAATGTCATCCTGTTTTTTTTGTTTGCTGAATAATTGAAAATGTGAGTGCAATCTCAGAACGCTTCTGTCCTGAAGTGACCTATATTCGTGGGTCATGTGATCTGCGGCTGACTTTCTGAATGGCTGGGCAGAAACAGAGGCTATACTGTGAGGTTGTGAAAGCATGTGTGTCTTTATTGTCTGGAGTTTTATTTAGAAGTAATAAGAATAAGGTAAGGATATCAGAGAGGATGATTTTTAATGTAATGGTACAGTAATTTTTTATTATTGAATTTAAATTGCTATATAATAATAATGCTATTTTTATATTTAAATATATATATATATATGTGTGTGTGTGTGTGTGTATGTATGTGTATATATATATATATATATATATAATTTTTTTATTTTTTTTTAGTTATTTTATTACATGAAGTTAAGCTAATTCAAAATGTGAAATATTGGCTTGGCAACTAGCTGATTTTTTATTATATATTAAAAATATTATTTTATATTTAAAAAATATTATTTATAAGTAAATAATAAGTATATATCATATTCATGTATTTTAAAGTTTTACCCTTTTATGCTTCCTTTCCTTACACCTTGCACTTGTTTCCTGTGCGCGGAGAGGACTGTTTGGCTGAACGAGTATGGCAATATGGGGCTCATTAAAGACAGAAGGAGATTACAGGCCTCTGTTCTCGTGACTGGGGTCAAAGGGCACGCTTGAAGTAAGGGGTGGCGGGTTGTGTGGGAATATTCATTCAGACGCCCAGTGCGCAGTTGTGCAAAAGGAAGGAAAAAGAGTGTAGGCAATACCTTGGTACTTTGGAATAATAAAAACAATAGGTCTTTCAGCGTTTGACATGTTATCATTACAACCTGCTATTCTTTGCTTTTGTTCTTACGACTTGTGAGAGGAAATGAGGCAAGTGCCGGAACCTGGTGTTTTGTAGGCATGATTGGAAATGAGTGCCTCGCACATAAACACTGCACCAACTGCATTGTGGTGCTTTACGTCAACGTAACACTCTGTTTACTGTAATTATGACACAGGATTACACCTGAGATTTAGTTCATTTTAGTTACCTTCTAATGTAAGGTAAGATGTGACAAATTCACATTTCCTGAAATCACCATAGACGCCTGGGATTCTTGATTTATGATGTTTTTGTAATATACCCCCAGGCTATCCAAACTTACACTTGCAAGCATATGGTTATAAGAACTGGCTAATAAACAGACAGACTCAGCAGCTTCACAGTTTTGAACGTATCGCTTTCTCGCTCCTATCCAAGAATAAAGCGATCGCTTTAGGAAACTCTCTCATATCAAAAGGCCACAGTAAAAGCTGCAATATATTGATCTGGCTAGACTGTCTACTCTTAGATATGCTGACATAAATGCTACTTTTATACTGCTGATATGCATTTTTGTTGGTTTTAATTGTTAAAGTGTAGGAACCTCTGAAGTAAACCTTGGATAATTCTTCACAACTTTACATTTTTACAAAAATTCTTTTGGCTTATATACAGTCTCAGCTGATATCATGTAACTGGAGAACCTCCTGTCTTGATCCATTTCAGAAATGATATTGGACTCAAAGGTGTTCCTGGAAGTCAATACTGATCTCGAGAGATTACTTTAATAAATAACAGCTATCCAAAGGAGGATTACAGGTCTTTGCTGACATCAGATTCGAATCAGTTTTTTTCCCCAGTCAATGTCGATATTCCGGTGACAGATGAATGGAAATTTTATAAACCGAGGTGAGAGTCAGAGGAGAGGAATGTCCATTTCTCAGGGTGGCCTGAGGCTCATTTGAAGAGGTAGAGATAAAGCGCTGATGTGGACGAGTGTTTAGACTGTGACAGATTCAAATGACTCACTCATGATTTATGAAAACACAGATGAATTGCCCGTCAGCCAAGCAAACATAACCCTGCTCACTCAGTGAACTCAGTTGGTTTCACCCTCATATTTTCACCCGAAATCAAATTAATTGATCAAGATTTTTATAATATTAGAAATGATAATGTTATATTTTCACTATACAAGAGTTATATCTTAAATACATTCTGTTCTTTTAAACTTTTTAAATTATCGTGTTTGCCACAAAAATATTAGGCAGCACAACAACAACAAAATCACGTGACACTGAAACTGGAGTAATGACTGCTGAAAATTCAGGAATAAATTACATTTGAATTTATGTTAATATAAAACAAGTTGCTTTAAATTGTAATGTTTTCTTACATAAGACATAAAAATAGTATGAGATTTTCATTGTGGTAAACTGTTAGTTTATTAGGGAGTGAGTTTTTTCCATCTTTCAACAGAAAAAGAAAGACTTGTGGGACGGCTGTTGTTATAATTTCATTAGCTCAGCTGTTAAAAGCAAAATACGGTTTTGATTTAGGGCTTCCTGAGTTTAGACTCAGAAGCACAGCATTAATCATTTGCTTCATTTCAGTTTAAACCCGCTAAACCATTACTGTGAAAAGAAATTGCCTTTGGCTACAATAAAAAAACAACAAAAAAACTTTGATATATTGTTTTTGTTTTCAGAGCTTTCACGAGCCACAGAAAAGTTCAGGTTATATGTTTCCAACATGAGAAGTTGCACAATAAAATCCTGCAAATACATGTTGTTCATCTTAAAACGCAGCAGATTTGTCAACAATTATCTTTTGAGTTGAGAATAAAGGACTTTTTTCTTAACAAAACCTACCAAGTATTATTATGTTTTCTTTGAAGGTTTATGAGTATGGAAGTCACCTACTATCATGCTTTAATTTAAAATACAGTACCATGGTACATTTTGCAGGTGTCTTTATAGTATTTTAAGGTAAATAACTAAAATCTCTGATGATTGTTTTGTCCCTTAATTTTAGTTCAAACTCTTTTGTGTAATATGGTAAGCGTGTCTGAAGAAATTGACGGGGCAGGGCTAAAGGTGACTCTTGTAGGGGTATAAAGGGGGCACCAGAGGTGTGAGGCTTAGGCCGAAACAGCTGGAGTGAAGGGGAACACATGGCTTTTTCTGATGGATCACAGCAGCAGGGCAGTCCTAGGCCATTTATTTATTTTCATTGCTCGGTCCTCAAGAGAGGTAGAGCAGCTGCTGTTTGGAAATGGTAGATTAGGATATGAAACACACAAAGGGTGTTAGTGTGTATTTCACGTTTGAATATCCCCACAGGGTTTCTGTAAATTAATTTACGCTAAGCTCCATACATCATTCCTTTTTGAGCATTATAGATTGGGACGTATGCTGTGTTTTGATCCTGATCATTAATGCAAATACAAATAGATCATTCCAGCTTCATGTTTGTTATGATTGTTCGGACACTAATTATCTGCTTATCTGCTTATGTGATCACCTTCCTCATTGCAGGCCTGCCATTGAGACCGTTATTGTGGAGTCACTTGATACTGCTTCATTTCGTTTCGTTTTATCTTCGCTCCATACATACCTGCACAGTCTGCTAGAGCAGAGCTGTAAATGTTAAATTAAAAAAAAGCATTTGGTTTGGTTCTTGCACGTGTTTTTTTTTTTTTTTTCGCCAGTGGGAAGAAAGTAACATATTCGGAACGGTAAAGTACCGTAAAAAGTTTCTTTTACTCAGTGTTGCAATACAGCTGTTAAATCTATAGTGTAGAATAAACTAAACTAGTTCTTTTTAATGAATCAGAAGCTCACAGCAAAACCAGTGTGGCCACATTTCTCAACAAATGACTCTTATTAATTGTTTTTTTTAGTGAGTCATACAGTACAACTAGTGTAATCTGATTCCTAAACGTATACTGTAACTGTAACAAACCAGTTCTTTTTAGTGAATCAAAATCATACAGCACCGCCAGTGTAATCAGAATCTTGAAATAATAACTCAAATGAACATTTAAGTGTAATCTAAATCCATAAAGTGTCCCTATTAGGATTTTTGAAAATGAGCTTTCATGCAGTGTGTAACACAGCTCTAAGCGAATGAAAACATCCTGCGAAGTTTTAAATCCGAAAGTGCACTATGTATTAAATTATTAGTATTGTCTGTCAAAAAAGAAAGAGTCGACTGCGAATCATTGAAAGGAGTTGTTTTTAAAACAAATCCCAAGCCGTTTCATGTGGACATGAATTATTAGCATATTGTCCTGTCCAAATCGACCAATCGGAAAAATCACCACAGATTAGAGTCATGCAAACGAGGGGTTCGGAGTAGTGAATCATTGAGCCGTTGAGCAAATAAGGTAAAAAGAAATGCATAAGACAATGCAAGAGTTTTGTGACCTTGCATGCATGTCAACCTGTTGTTGAGGACTCCCAAAACCATTATATGAACGTTTCATTACCTATAACAGTGGCACCAACAGAACGCAGCTTACTCTGGAAGTGACTTGTGCCTCATGCATCACCTACCTTCCATTAAGCTGCAGCTGTATTGTACGTTATGCAGCACAGAGGCTGAGATCCATCCCTGGCCAGGGTATACGGCCCATTCTTCTTTTGGCTAACCAAAATGGGCTGGGGGTGGACGACGAAGTTGCACTGGAACCTGCATACTTATTGCATTAGGTGCAATCAATAAATTCCTCCTTTGTGCACTGTGCTGGCACATCCCCTCCTCTGAATCTCAATAAAGTAGAGTGCTCTTCTTGTAATGAAGATTGCTGTGCAACTTGATTACTTTTAGTGCATTCAAAGTGAGCCGCCCTGCACTGCAATTTCACTGATGGCTCAGGCTCGGTCCCCGGTTTTAAATCGCCACCTTAAAGCTGCCTCGCTTTGGAGGATCGTGAGTGGCAGCCCCTTATTTTTCACAGGGGAACGTAAGTCGATTCTGTTTTTTGCAGTGAGTGTTTTTATGAGATAACCCCAGATCTTGCAGCTTTGATGGATAAGCCAGTAGCAACTAGAACAAGAGATTTGAGTGATTTCCAACATCGTTTTTGTTTCCCCACTTATTTGTTTAGGCGAAAGAGTGGGCGGCAGTCTGGGAGGAAAAAACACTTAAGCTATCTTAACTCTACTTTATTGCAGTCTGTCTCATTTAGTGAGCTTGTTAAGATGACTTTGTACTTTTCTAGAACTACACGATCGTTTAGCTTTATGTAGTGCCCCGTTTGGTCCTTTTTCAGACTCCTGGATGACCCAAATCCTGACTTGAAGATCTTTGAAGGACGCTTTTTGACTGCTGTTTTGATCACGTACAAAAGAGTGCACATGCAGACCAGACATGATGCGTATCATGTCGATGGGGGGCCGGGGGAAGATTCATATTTTGTCTAGCATCTTGCCTCAGTGCAGGTTATCTCTGCATCACGGCACCAGCAGCATGATAGTGGAAGGGCATCAACCCCCTCCTCCCTTTGCCCCTTCACTCACATCTTTACACACAACAACAGATCTTTAAACCCTCTGAAGGCGTGCTGACCTGATGTGTGATCCAGTGCAAAGTACTAGTAGGCTTACCAATTTCTCACACTTTCTCTTAGAAGAGTCCTAAGCACCTGAGTCCATTATTAACTTCCCTTTAAGCACATTGTTACGCTTTTTGTGTTTCAGGTCAGCCCGTGCTTTACACAGGGTCAGCTTTGATGCTTACAAGCACAATTGCTCATCTGGCAGGGTTCCTCATCCACAGTTTTCAAGTCAATGTGAAATTAAAAACCACTCAAATTAGTTTGTTAATTAGTTTTATTTTTAAATCTGATTTACCATTGTATGGTATTCCAAAGATTAAAAATGTGTGTGTTTTATATTTTCTCTTTAAAATACTAAAATAACACAGCCTCTTCTGAAACGACTTTCCTTTCCTGATGACATCACTAAGGCCTTTTGGGCTATTGGTTAATTTCAACCAATAGTCAAATGGCTATGTAGATATATTTTATTAAAACTTCAGGATCTTAATGTGTGTGGACCTTTATTCAATTGCAAAACGGATAAAATTGAGTAAAATATCCAGTTTTTCTGAAACATGTCTACCTAGTTTTATCGCTGATGGGTTTATGAGTGTAGTATCATCCTTACCTGCGATTTTCGGTGGAGTGTTTTTGTTCCTTTGTACTGTAATTTCTCAGCTTATTGTCTTCTCAAATATCCTGTTTTAGAAACTATTGTAATTTGTTATGAAGCCATCCGTTTATATTCCAAGCGGGGAGCTCAAGTGTATCTCAATCTGCTGTTAAATATGCATGACAGTGAAAGGCGACTGTCCTGGTTACTGGATTTTGGCTCACGGTAGAGCCGGCTGGGGAAATTATACATGTGTCTGGTCTTGCTGTAAATATTTCAGAGAGTGTCAGAGAGTTGAAAGATAGCGGCTGAGGATAGGATGATGCTTGGCAGACCTCAATACACTACTATATTGAAGACATAAACTGTCAACTGTTCAACCTTACTTTGCGGATGTATAGTTGTGCTTTTAAGCAGTCTTTGTTTGAAGTTGCAGCTGTGTTGCATTACATATCCCTTTAGGGGTAAAGAAAGTATCTACCTTCCCATCTACCTACATCTTGAAGGTAAATTACTCCAAAGAGGTCTTGTCTGGAAGCAGCTTTGAATATTTAGCATAATATCTTAGACACCCAAACTGGCTGCTCATACCCCGAGCATGACTTGTAGAATATGAAATTGAAACTGTGATGTATATGCTGAAAGAAATTCTTTATTTGCACAAATATATTAAACATTTTTTCAGCGTTGATGATAAGAAGAAATTGCTTCTCGATTTCCATTAGAATGACTTATGATGGATCATGTGACACTGAATACTGGAATAATGGCTGCTGAAAACGTAGCTTTGCGATTATAGAAAAAACATTTTAAAATATATTAAAATACAACACATTTTTTTTGCAATTTATTGAGTGTTGTGTCTGTATTAATGGGTACTTCTGTAATGTTACAAAAAAATAATTTGAGACCATTATGGTTAGCATGCTGCTAATGTAGGCTACAGACTTCAAGGCGGCTTTTTAGGTTTTGGCACAGATGTAATAAGTTGGTTGCAAGATATTTCTGAACTCTAACATGAATCTTTTTTTTCTCTCCTTCTCTTTCATGTTCCATCACTGGCCTTGTGGACTGTCATTTCAGGTAAGACACTTGCTGACTTTCATCATTCCCCAATAAGCCATCATCTGTCTCTATATGGCTCCTTTTTTCTTCTCTGCAAATGCCCTGTGCTTTCTCACATCTCCATCAGCTGTAATTGCAGCCCTCATGCTTTTCCTTCAGTCTTTCTTCTAAGACTGATCATGTTGGCGCAGGAAGTATATATATATATATACACCATGTTTTCAGACAGCAACATTATCCACAAACATGCAGTACTAAACACGTTCATTTTCATTAGTTCAGCATTCATTACTAATGTTTATTAGGGATTTCAATAGATGTTTAGTTTTATTAAGAGCAACCATTTCCCTTCTTAAAAATACTACCTACTATATAGTTTTTTTGAAGTTTATTGGAATATGTTTTACAAGAAAAAACTATTTCAGCTATTTTAGTATGTCAGTGTTCTTGACATGATAGTTTGTGTTGATTATTAGCAGCTTATGAGAGAAAATAGTTTCTACACCAAATGTTTTGGTCAGTGTAGTAGTAGCAACATCAGAGCAAGGTGATCAAATTTCAGTTTATGTTGTTATTTGATTATATAATTTTTCATGAAACGTACACTTTATATTGGTAGCCCTAATCTGTTATTGTGCCACCATTTTTTTCCCTCTACTCTTTTCTATCATTAGCTTAGCAACATGCCAATTAGCAATGCTAATCCCATAGTGTCAATTGTGGGCTTCTTGTGTACGCTATTTGCGTGGTTCTTGGCTATATAGAGTTTCAAATCACTCGTTTATGTTGTTAGTTGGCTGTCATGTTGTTTACCTCAGTAGACAGTTGGCAGTACAGGAGGTAAACAGCAAGGCAACACACTAGCTTTTGGAACAGAGCTAATATTTTGGTTGCCAGATTTACCAGATTTTCTCATGAAGATGGTGAGAATTATTACAATATTTACATACAGGTCAGAGGGTGTAATCAATTGCATTTTTATCATGCTATTTGTTATTGAATATTGACAGCCGCTATTTCCTTTCTTCTGTTTTCTTCAGTCGTACTTCCTCCATCCCAACCCTGTTGTAAACTGGTGTCACGCCTTGACAGAGAAAGACAATGAGAGAATGGGATGGAATAGCAATGTGTGTGTCTGTTCTCAAGTGCTTTCATATGCAGTGCTGGCCTGTACGGCAGTCCTGCTGTGAACAAACAGCCCCCTCTACTCCTCTCAGCCAAGCGTTTGTATGGTTTGTTCAGTGTCTGCTCGGTGGATGAATCAATACACACAAAAATGTTTCCAATGAGAGAAAACAACTGAAGAAACAAGGCCATTCACTTCCAAAACAGACGCATACTATCAATATTTCACTCCGAGACACATTGTTTCCATTTGTTTCATGTAACGGAGTCGAAGCCCACCGTTTCTGAAGTATCCTGTCTTTTTTTTTTTTTGTACTTATCCAGGAAGTTTCATATGAAAAGCAGTGCCGAAACACACACAATCGTCATTGTGAGGAAGCCGTGTGCTTTTTTTGTCGGTGGTGGGCTTGTGCTTTTAAGCCCTTTCTAAGGACGTCCTTTATCATGTATATTAAAAGCCAGGAGACAGTCAAAACAAGTCCTCTGTCTTATAAAGCAGACGTGAGGGAGAGGCCCTTTCATCTGCTGAAGCCGTCCCTTCCTGTAAACCTCCTAGCGCCCTCTCCAGCACCTCACTCCCTGTTCTAAATGGCTCTTTTATTGGGTCCTATCTCATGGGAGTGGGTTCCTTGTCCCGTTACTAAGCATATATCCCAGCTGGCATTGCACTGGCTGAGCTCATAATGAAACCTAATGTGGAGGGCGCAGTCTAACAGAGTGCCAATATTTGTCTTTGTGCGTTCTTCAAAGTGAACGATGCGGTTTTTATTCTCCATCAGCTGTTTATTTTTATTTTTTTTTATCTTGGCCTGGTGCTAACTCAGCGCTAACGGGCCACTTCATTAAAGCAGAGTGTCAGAGCCAAACACTGCAGCCTTTGTATTGGTTAATAGGATTTTTATGCTCCCCCTGCCCTCTGTGGTTTCGAAATGTTTTAACTATTAATTTTCCCAGAACTGTTAAAGAGCTGTGGCTGGGAAAGTTTACCTAACTGCTTTAAGTATTGTATTAAGTATTAAGTATTTAAGTCTTGCTTCTGTGGGTGGAGGGGTGTGTGGGCTTGAAACTGATATTTGTATCTACTTTATTTTACAGAGTAATAGAAAAAATATGGTTATAGTTACAAAAGATGTCTTTGTATTCCAAAACTAATAAGAAAGAGTAATACCTATTTTTGTTTCAGTATGTTAATTTTTTTTTTTTTTTTTTGACAATGATAGAGACAGTCACCTTTACCAAACCGACATACTCACCCAGACCAATGACACAGACAGAGTCTGTAACATTTTCAGAGGACATGTCTGAAGCAGGGCTCACCTTAAATCATGCCGATTAGTTTGTTTATATAATCTTGACATTTGGTATTTAGTATGCTATGGTTCTATACACACCTTCTATGATATGATATTTGATCTTTTATTACATTTACCCATATATTAGCTGTGGGTTTTATCCATTTCATTTTTTTTTTTCATGGTTTCAACTCATCACACTCACAACTCACATTCTCATGAATTCTTACTCTCCTGGGATTGCCGGCAGGTCAAGCTAAAGCGGGTCAGTTTGAACCTGTCTCCAGTCAGTGGAAGACAAAATATAGTGTCAGTCTTGACACGTCCCTGCTGCAAAAACACATTCAGTCTGAGCTGACAGATATAGAAATCCTTTCCAGTCCATTTTGCAGCTTTAAAAAGCGCTTTATCTTATCCAGCTGGTATCATTATACGCATGTTTCTCTTTGCCTTTAGTGATAGGCTGTGTGTTTGACAGGTCATCCTGATCACTGGTGGAGATTCTCGTCCTCTTTAGATTACAGATGAGTGGCTTCTTTGTGCCGGATCCCGTTTCTCTCTAGACTCATTCAAGAGAGTCTATTTGAAGTGTCCGCTGTTATAGCGAGAGAGAGGGAGAGACTAAGTGGACCAGGCCCGGGAGGGGAGGTGAAGGGGTGCAGGAATGCAGATTTCATACTCATTCAGATAATGAGATTAGTGACATGCCGTCTGAGGCAGGAATTCCAGCGATTCTGTTTCCACCCACAGGCCCCGGCTGATCTGCCAAGGTGCCCTGTTTTTTTATCTTTACTTGCTCACCTCTTCCTTTACTTTTTCTTTCTTATTAAGGGTGCTAGAAATTGTGCAAGGACAAAATTTATTATTTTTTTTTAACTCAAATCATTTGATTTCTTGACACTGTAGGTGTGCAGCCTGAGGATTGCAGGGCTACTTTTTTAAAAAGGTTTTAATAACGAATATACCCATGATTCTTAGCCTTTATGCTTGTTATAAGAATAGCTCGCCAAATGAATAAAAAATTGGACATTTACTTACCTTCAATCCATTCTGACCTTGTATTTTTTTTAAAAGAAAAACATAACTTCCATACTGCAGACACACAGATTGTAAATTGTCATGCACATGGTCCCACTTTATATTAAGTGTCCCTAATACCTGTGTACTTCCATAGTAACTAGATGTATATGTAGCATGTAACCAGTACACACCAGTACAAAGTATCTACAATATTTCTGTAACTACACACTTGTAACAACCCTCAGAATGGTGTGTGTAAGTACAAATGCGTAACAAGGCATGGGTAACAACACTTTTTTGGTAAAGAAAATATTACACTTTATATTAAATAGACAATTGCTATGGATTTAGCATGTAATTACTCTGATGTTACACAGCAGCGGGCAGTA
>JAUMHP010000080.1:9188206-9226283 GCA_032361065.1 Enteromius trimaculatus
CTTTAAAAAAAAAAAAAACAGCTGACGGAGATTTAGCGCTAATCAAAGAACCGGCTTTACTGAAGAGATGCGCATAATATATCGTACGATACATATCGTGCACATATCGTATGTTAAATACCATATATTGACACAATAACCTTAACATCCCTGGAAAAAAAAGATAGACAGAAAGAATGAGGAGGATCTTGGGAAATGTGTAAGCTGTCTGTCTTAGCTGACTCTCCCACTGACTATAAAGAGAGCTGCTTGTCTGTGTGTGGTATATCTGTCATCACTCAGATGGCCCAGGCTGTAGGAATCCGCCCTATAACGCTGCCGATAACCCTGCTGTCTCTCTGCTCCCAGGCAAGATGTGCTGTCATGTGGAGAGGTTTTCACTCGGGAGCTTTCAGATGCTCCGTCTCATGACCACTGTTTGAATTCGTGTGTCTAACTCAAACTAAGTCACCCCTGCTCCTTGCTCTAGCTGCCTTTGATGAGCAGAGTGTCTCGCGTCGATTTATAGCTTAGAGTAAATCGAAATTGTGTCGTAGTTATAATTTGTACCCAAATGCACTGATTTATGAGGATAAGAAACCTCTCACTTATTGACACTGATTAAAGGCCAAGATTTTCTCTTCGAGGCGCCTTGTAGATACTCATAATAGATTATTAAATCTGACTACTCACACTAAATAAAACAAGACAGTCCTAAAATGGAGCTGTACAGCGTGAAATTGCAGTATTGTAAAAATATGTTCTCTGAGTGAAACAGGTCCTTTTGCATTTTCATCCACATCATATAGCTGTATCAACCTGATCTCACGACAATTCGGACGTATTTTACGAGGTGGCTAATTCGTACGAATTTGTACGACCTCACTCGAACGAATTCATACGATTTATTTTAAATCGTACGTATTTTACGAGATGGCAATTCGTATGAATTTGTACGAATTACCTAAACATAACCCCGCCCCTAAACCTACCCATCACGTGATTTTAGACAAATCATACGAAATCGTACGAGTGAGGTCGTACGAATTAGTACGAAGTGGCACAAATTTGGCACCTCGTACGAATATGTACAAATTGCTCATGAGACGGTGTTGGCTGTATCTATCTATCTATCTATCTGGCTGTCGGTCGGTCGATATCACCGTTGTACAGTGTTTACATTAAGGTGCATCAAAATTTAAGGATCAAGTGTGTGTAAGGATCTGGAAACCTGCAGAGTAAAGCTGTTAATGAAGCATGCAACGTCATCTGATGCTCAAAACTAAGCACAGAATCACTTTCAGTGGAATTGCAATGCATTAGCAAAATCTCAGAATTGGTTCTGATCTATTTCTTGATTTGCGTTGCATCTACAGTATGTATCATCCCAGCACATCTTATTAGCAGATTTTGATATTTATGTTTAATACTGTCATTTATGTTGTTTATCTGTTTGTCTATAATGTCCATCTATTTGTCCATCCACCTGTCGAACTGCTCACTCTATAAATCGTATTAGTACAGCTCTAGTCCGATGTAGTTTTTGTGTAAGCAGTATATCTTACAAAAGGCTGTGGCTTGTTCTTGATGTACCCGTATTATGCTACCTGCTTATTCTCAAGGCCTGTTTGAGTTTAAGAGGATTTAACAGGATTGTTTGGTCACAATTACACAATGGAGTAGAAAGTTTTGCCCCGTTTGAACATAGTTGAATGGAGAATAGCTAAGTCACATGACTTCACAGCTCCGCTTAACTCGTTATGTGATGTCAAGCCAAAAATTGAGCTGATTTACATACAGAGTAAAGTCTGTAAAGTCTTAAAAGCGAAGGAAATCTAATGTAGAGGGCACTTGATGTAGAATAGTCTCAGAAGTTCTCTCAAATGCAAATAAGGGTCCGTGACCTTTAGCTCTGGAGTTAAGTAGTGTCAAGGCTACTGAGGGTCTGAAACGCATAGATAGCACAAGTAGCATTTGAGAGTTAGCAGTGTCACAGGAAAGGGTAATTGATCTACAGTCTGTATAAATTACAGAGTTGTCTTCTCTTGTGACAGCGAGCTAATGATGTTGCTTTTGGTTCTTTCGGAAGTGAAAAGGATTGAAACAGGAAGTGTGGTTGTGGGACCATATCAACAGTCAAAAATTGTCATGATTTGCTATTTACTAGCTGCTAGTTGGTTTAGGTGTTAGAAGGACAGACAAGCTCCATCTGAAATCGCATGCTCTCTAATAGGTACTACAATTGGTTTAAAATTAAATTAAATACAATAAATGTATTTATAATTAAGATTATAAAGTGCAGGATAGTGCCATCAATTTTTTTGCTGTGATTTTGAAATGCATAACTAACTTTTAGACATACACTTGCATGGAGATGACCTCAAAATATTGTCCAGAGAGGTCCAGTTATTTCTTACTGTGGCTTTGCCGGTGTAAAAACATGGATGCAGTTGATGTTTCCAGAACATGTTTTTAGATTCCTCTGCTTTTCCCCCTCTGTCCATGCACGTGTGTCCCTGGCGGACCTCAGTGTTTGGGGGCCTGTTCAGGGGAAGCTGGAGTTGTACTGCTCTGCGGTGATACAAATGCCCCCCTGCAAGTTCAATAAGCTCTTTGTTTTCTGTATTAATGCTGCAGTGGAGTTCAAGCTGCCTCTCCACTGTGACTCTCAAGCAACTTTTAGACTCTTTCACTTTTATTCTGACCTGCCAAACCCACTGGGCCAAGAATATTTGTCACAGACTAATTTTGATAGATGTGGGTTTGTGTTCAGAGTGGCATTTATGCAAAATAGCCCAAAGAAGTTAATATGGAATTACATTTCTACTTTATTTAATTTACACAGTTTCTCTCTGTATGTTTCTCCAGACCTCTCTTGCTCCTTCTTGTGGTCTAGTTGAATAGTTCCCTGTCCACAAAAGAACTATACAGATAGAATAAGGTTCTTCCACCGATTAGGTGCACCGTATCTGCAGTCTGTGATAAAAGCAGCATGCACCCCACTTTCCTGTCTGATGGGAAGCTCCCTGCTGCGAACATATTGAAAGCTCATGTACTTTACTGTAAGTTATAATAGTCGAGATGCTCATAAATGAGTCATTGTTTTCTTCTCTATCATTTCCTATCAGCTCAGACTCGAGCTTACTGCTGTCTGGAAGCCTAGTGAGTCACTTAATTTGCTTGTTTTCTTCTGTGAAAAGCAAAAAAGTGCATTTTTGTCAAACGTGTTTTGATGAGACCTGAGATGAAACGGCGATGTGAACGCAACTGTCACAGGTGTAGGTTTAAGTGAAGGTTTAGTGCATCAGAACTTGTTGTTAAAGGCTTTGCCTATTGCAGCTTCAGTAATGGCCTGTTGTAGAGTGGCGGCCAGCTTTATTTTGCGTAGGAAAATTCACCCTCGCACACACGCTCATGTTTTATAGATGAGACCTGGTTTGCAGTCGGTGTCAGTTACCCACAATCTGCATCAGAGCGGAGGTTGATATGGCGACAGCGTGAACGCATGCAACAAGTATGTATGGCTGTGTATCAGCCAGGTGCTTCACTCACTTAATGGACTGATCTTAAGCCGATGGAAATGCAATGATTTAGCAAGTCTTTTGTCTGGAAGAGCAGAAGTGATTATCTTAGAATAAAAGATGAGGGTGAATCTGACAAAGAAAAACTGTTTTCATTTTACCCCTAATTATAAGTGAAATATTTGTATGTACGTATATTTGTTGTTTGTTTGGTAGTGATTTTTAATGAATTTATTTTTATTTATTTTAAATGACAATTTAGCACAAATTGTCCCTAAAATATTTCAGATTTTGTATTGCTATTGTTGTATTTACGTTAGTGCATTTGGCAGATGATTTTATCCTAAAGGACTTACAATGCATTCAACTACAGCATATTATTATGTCATCATATTATCAAGCTTTTTCAAATCTGCACCCTACTACAGTAATGCAAAATTTCAGTGTAATTAAATGGAATAAAGTGCTTCATTACAATTATACAATTATAATAAAATGACACTTCCCCTTTTTTGCATTTCTATTATTCCAAATTTGTAATTTATTGTTACTTTATACATTTTAATTTTGTATTGATCTTGACATAGCTTTTGAGATTCATTTTTAATGACATTTCTTACTGATTTATCATGAATTTTCTTGCATTTCTGACTGTAATCCCAGAGTTGATTTATTACTTTGAAGACAGAGACAGTAGGTAATCTTTAGATGAGAAACTTGATGGCTCAGCTTCATCAGATATTGCCTTTCTATCTTCAGCTTTTATGTCCCACTACATTCTGTGCCATTTTCATTCATCCCACGATTCTTCAGTCTCCCCAATGTTTGCTGCTTTGCCACTAACCAATGCTAACCAGTGTTTTTCTTATCTTTCTCCCTCCTTTTTGCCTCGTGAAGATCATAGAATGATTAATGCAGGTAAGCACAGCTTTTACTAACTTCTTGAATGCTTAATCTCTGGCTTGCTTAGATGTTTTACTCTTAAATCCCCTTTTTACAACTCTGCGGAGCCTAAACCTTATCTACAGCTCTATCGGTGGGATTGCTTTATAAACTTCCTCTCTTAGTGGGGCGAACAGCCAAAGATGTGTTTTGAACTTGTGTTTGCATTCCGTGATGCTTTGGAATCATTCCTCCCACCCAGCATTGTTGTCACCCGTATTAAGCGAGCACCGTTATCCAACACAGTCGTATCTGAGGGAAAAAGCCAGGATAGAGAGCCTTTGAGTAGGTGGCTTGTGAGGAATCTGAAAGCCTGTGAAGAATGAGCAGGGCCTCTTTTTTTCAAAAAGTGGCTGATAGCTGTGCCAGGCTCTAATTGAAAATGGCGGTAATGAGTGTGTGAAAGATCAATGTGGTCTCCGTGCACACAATCTGCAGCCAAACCCCTGGAGTGTGGTTAAAAGATGGAAGGCCCTTCTCTGCTCACCCTGTGCACTAATAGTCCCCACTTTAGTAAACGGGAACAGGGGAATTTTTCTCTCCCAGGAGACTCAATGAGGAGAATCAATGAGTGTGTACCATGTCCGAAAGTCAGCGCGATGAGAGGAAATAGAGAAGGATAAAGGGAGAAAAAAAGAAGCCAGTGTTGAAAAGGAATGGACTCCTGTTCTAGAAGAGAGAAGTTATTCAATGAAACACAATAGCCCTTCCATAGGGTCTCGCACTTTTTCGTTTTAAATAGACAAGCTACATCTGAAACATAGCAATGTGGGACAGATAATTTATATTTTATATTTATTTTGTTTTGTCAGATATATATCAACTTACAAATGAAGAATGCTATAAAAAAATATGATACATGATGTATATATATATATATATATATATATATATATATATATTAATTAACAGAAAATATACTGGTCATTAAGCAGATTTTTTTTACTGATTTTTATTTTTTATTTAATTACATTTTTTACAGTGTAATTTTTCAGTTTGCAAAAATAAATCAAAAATATTTTTTTTATATAAGTTTTTTTTTTTCTAAATATAGCCTATTTTTTTTCTTTATTCTAAATAAATATTCTCATATGTTCTAGATTTATTACATGTAAAGTAAAACATTTAAAACGTTTCCTCTTCTTTTATTTAGTTTTTACTTTTTAAATGTTACCAAAAAGAAGAAAAGAGAACTTTTCTGCAATATATACTATATATATATATATATTAAAATTACTATTACAGGCTAAAACACAGATATATTTACAGAACACAGAAATAACAGAATTCTCTGTTTTTTATGTAAGAATATTAGAAATCAGCACATTGCTATTGAGGTTTTTTTTCTAGGCATTTTGTTCACGCCGAGCTAAATCATCTGTTTGGATAGAATGGTTAGGATGCACTGAAAGCGGAGGTTTGAGAAAGTGGTATTTTGTGTCCCTCTCACTAATAAATAGCCTCCTGCTTTCCCCTGAACTGACTTTGTGAACTCTCTGAGACACCTGCACTTTGTGAACCTGTGAATTTATGTGTAAAAACTCTGCTCTTCTCCTGAAATCGTAATAAACTCAGCAGTGTCCAGTTTATAAGTCACAGACTCTAGGATTTCATTTGGCTCTGTAGGTTTGGTTTAGGGTGACTGAGTGTGTGTGTACGTGCGGTGCCCCTGTATGGCGGCAGCTGTTGCCTGGAGAGCTCATTAACTGCAGAGATGTGACTTCTCTCTTCCTTCCATTACAGATATGCAAACACATAAACAACCACCTGCAGGGAGCAGCCCTGATGATGGCGCCCGGCACCTAGACACACGCACAGCACACACATCTCAGCCGCAGACATGCTAGAGTTAGTTCTACAGCACAACAGCCGGAATTCTCATCATTATCTGCTAGTAGCTCTTTTGTTTACTGGCTGTGATTGCTGGTCCACACATCCCATAATCCTCTAGGAGATAAAGAGGCACGCTTATTAAGTTTTTGCTTTGAACACAGCAAAGTTTTCCTTGTTCTTCAGCAGCAGACAGGCAGTCATTTAGCCATCATTGACATTGACAAAATGTGCATTTTTATTTTTTTAATATTTGTTTCATTAAATAGCTAGTTTCACATCTTTTTCCTATTTTTTTTATGATTAATGTAATGTTTTATGTTGTTTTTCTGTTACACATCCTGGATTTTAAATTATGATTATGAATATAATTATTAAAATACAAGATTTACTAATTATTACTACTATTATATTTAAAATTATTTTAAAAAATAACAAATTTACATATTATTATTATTATTATTATTAAAATTTAGTCATGCTGAATAAAGCATCAGCTACTTTAGTAACGGTTTTATAAAAATATATCGTTGGAGTGATTTTACTAGTTGTCTGGATTCTAAGGTTTCACTTTTCCCCCGTTTCCCATGTTCAAATCACTGTAGCACACAACCTCAAGTGGCTCTTCCTTTATTCTACCGTTCTAACTGTACAAAAGCTCACAGTGTAGTGAGTTGCTGATGGTGCCTGTAACTCCAGCGGCTCCTGAGGTTCAATGAGGCTGTTTGTTACCCAGCTCTCTCTCTGAGGTGTGAAAAACCCTGCCCCATTTCTTTTGTCACCATGGCAGAACCACATATAAACACCATCCAATAAACACCAAAGCACAGTGTGGGCCTTCAGTGACTATTGTCCCATTAGCTAGATTCTCCTCTCTCTCACTGGTTGATGCTTGATGGCTTTTCTGATAGATTATAACCCCCCAAATCCAAATTTGATGCGTGTTTTCTTCTTCTTCTAGCTACCAGCCGAAATTTTTATGTCTCACACTGAACCTCACCTAGCCTTTTGTTGTAGCCAAATGAGAAATCCCTTTTTTCCGAAGTCACGAATTTGCTGACCGACAAGTTCCTTTGTAGTCATTCCCCATGTTTTTCCATCCCTCCTTTATTGCTGAGCACCCATTCAGTCATTTCTATGCATGTTTTGTCGGCAGGGCCTGCCTTAGATCGAATGCGTTCCTCAGGTAGGAGAGGAAGTCATGTACAGAACAATGTCATATTCATTGTGCTCTTTATCTCACAGCGAGAACGGCGATAATATGTTTAATGTTATATGGGGCACCTGGGAGATTGCAATTATGCGGTAGTGAGGAGTGAGTCCCGCGAGCAGCGCTTGGGCTTTGGCGCAGCCGGCAGCTAAATGTTTAGATTCATTATCGCTTCACTGCTGTCTGTCACAATGACTGATGCTGTTTTCACTGATTCACTTGGCACTGACTCTCACTAAAAAAAAACGGAGTGTTCAGGAGTTCCTATTGAATGCAGCTTTAGATAATTATCATGTTCTGTTGTGAGTGTTTTTTTCTTTTTGGAAATGGTTTTGACTAAGCATAAGGTTTGTTTCAAAACCAGCAAGTTTTCCAGGTCTATTTTTCCCCAGTCTCCTTTACAGTCCTCTTCATCCAGTCTGTCATTGATTGGCTTTTCCACCCATATACCCCCTGCCACCATGTTAAAGTGATAAATATGAAAATTGTGTCATTATTTGCTCATTCTCGCGCAATGGTATTCTGTGGAACACAGAAAGAGATGTTTACCAGAATGTTCATGCCGCCCTTTTCTTTACAATGATTGAAAAAGGTGGCTCAATGAAATTAGCACAAGACACAATGTAAACTAACAGCAACACAACAGAATTAGTACCCTTGGTCACCATTCACTTTTTGTAAGGGAAAAGAGCATCCCATTTTGCTTTCTGTGGGAAGTCTTTTTTATGTTTTTTATTTGTATTTCATTTTTAGTTGTTATTTTGTGATGAGTTCACTATTGTTTTAAATTTTAGCATTATTTTGTTAATTATTATTTAAAGTCCGCGTGAATCAGAATTCATTATAGGTTTTTCTATAAATAATAAACCTAGTACAGGTTTGAAAAAGAAAAGGCGAGTAAATAATAGCGATGTAAAATAATGAATCATATAATGAAAATAATCTTTCTGATATAACTCTTCAGCCTATAGCTATTGTATTGTATTCTGCTTGAGATCAGATGTGTGATCAGATTGTGTGTGTGCTGCATTTCAGTTAGAACTGGGCTGCGTTTTGCACACGACAGCTGCCCCAGCACACAGAGCTGAACGGTCTCCCAGCGGCCCATATCTACGCTACAGAACCTGTCGCAAACGCACGCAATGCATGCTTTAATTGGCTGTTTACTATTCCACACACAGTGAGTGAAAGCCTCTAGATGTGCGTCTTGGACTGATGTATGTGCTTTAGCAGGTTTAGGTTATAGGAGTGATACTAAATATGGATTTTAACATTATATGGTGTTAAAAAAATTGAAATCCTTGGCACAGTTTGGGCTGTATGCGAGGCTCTACTTTGAGTTGACATGCCAGGACTTTCCATCCTCACAGATGATGGGTGGTGATCATAGCCTGTCAAAGTGAAACACCTGGAAAGAGGATGTGTGTAACATTATATTAGTAAATCCACATTAAAGAATGCAACAAGATATGCCTTCAGAGATCACAAAAATATTCAGTGAGAACGCTGCTTAGATTTTTATTTGTCGGTTTTATAATGATGCTTTCCAGCTATTCCATTTTTTGCATTATCATTACCATCTGTTGAATTGCAAACAGATGTCATATAAAATTCAATTTGTATTTTAAAGGTATAGGCCACACAAAAATAAGAATCTACTTTATTTGCTTGTTCTTCCAAACTCCTATAAATGAGTAATTCAGCCTGATTTTATGAAATGATTCAGTTTGTTCGTTCAAAGCAATTTGATTTCAAATAGCAGTTTGTTCTGAGATTTCTGAGACATTTCGGCTTGTAGAAATTATGATTTTTAGTGCATTTCATCAGTTTCTCACTTGATAAGGCACAATTGACGTTAAAAACTACTTGTATTGTACTTATTGTACTTTAATTATGCTTTTGTAAAGCTTTAAAGGATTCATACAAAGCCAATTTTCCACAAGCCTTTTTGCTTCTTTAGGGTCTTAATGAAAAGTTTTTTATATAGTTTGTTTTTAAAATTTCTCAAAGATCGTGTAAAAAACGCTCATTTTACCCTGTCAAAAAAGCTCTTTAGAAATCACTCTGTTTTGTGTACTTCCCCTTTAAATCTTCACGAGCTCCGCTGACCCCGCCCCTCTCTTCCGAGGCACTCTCAGAGGATCTGTTTTTAGCCGTATTCATTGTGAAACTTTCTGGACCATGAATGATTCGCGTGAACATAAACACATTTCGGTTGATCAAGGGGGCGTTTCCCTTCAGAACCAAGCGTAACGTTAATCCTCCGCGTCTTCAGTCACTCAGATGTCGGGGGTAAATGACTACTGCTATGTTCAATAATCAGTCATACAGGTATGACATGACATAAAGGTGGGTAAATAATTTAATACTGAAGACATTTTAATATTATACCATCCTTTTAAATATTTTGGCTAATTTCAAAATGCTGAGAGTAAAAGTATACTTTTTCTTATGTGCAAATCTATTTCACCTGTATTTTTCCTGCTTAAAATCAGCCCAAAAATGCGTTAAAGAAGTCATGAACATGTTCCCTCTGGGCTTTCTCATTGCTCACTAGTTGCTCCCACTCATTCTCCATGTTTTCTTTAGCACCGTTCACCCGAAGGCATGCCTTATTCGGTCAAGGCCATGAAATGTAGGCTCCGGTTCAAATTCAACGTAATTCTAAACCCAGCCACCTCTCTTTCTCATTCCCTCTCTTTTTAACACCTTTCACCATGTTTCACCATGTCTGACTGGCACTCAAATTGTACAGTTTTGTAGCAGTTGTTGTCGTGGCTTGTTTAATTGGCTGAGGGCCATCGCTCATCCTGAGGATCGACATGCACTTACCAGCAGCTCCTCCTGGGGCAGCAGAGAAACATTTAGCGCCTTACTATCTGTCAGTGTTTAGCCAAGTCTGGCTATGTTCTTAGTGTAGTGTGCAATACAAACATCCTACTGGCCTTATTGGCCTCGGCCTGTTCCACATGGTGGTTTTTCTTTTGTGAAGACCTCAAGGCTTGTTTCAGCAAGATATAAACCATAATAGTCTGTTTTATTGTCTGTTGAATGTTCACTCTTGGTAATTACTGTTGTTTTGATCTCCAGGGTGAGTCAGTGAGGGTAGTGATGAAAACTCATAGGTTCTGGTATGTTTTGAAAGACATGAGGGCTTCTCCCCTATGAAAGTAAAATGCAGGAATCGTGGGTAAAATGTGCTGAGATTTTTAGTTATTAGTAAGAATGTAAATAATAATTTAATATACATTACAATAACTATAATATTAAATTATAGTTAACATTTTTTTTTCTTTGTAGGGCAAGCTTTGTTCTGTACAGAGCTCAGGGCAATAAGTAATGCTTTAGGAATGAATCGGCTACGTATTTCTCATTCCTGGTTATCAGAATACCAAATTTGGCAGCATTATAATGACTAATTGGTGTTGATGTTCACCACAAAGTCTTGCCAAACTGCATCTTGTCGAAAGGAGTTACCACAGATCTCTCTGATTACCCACTTTTGATTAGACTAAGGCATGATTGATTACTCACGGAGGCAGATCGTGTTATTAACATCCATAAATAAAGACATAAAGGTACAGGAAAATGTTAAAGGTAGCAGGTAGCAGTGTTTTTTATGGCAGGTGTGTTAAGGGCTAGCCAGAATAGCCCTTAACTTACTTGTACACCTATTGCCATCTGGTGGCTGTTAAAGGCATTGCTTCTCTTGCATGCGCAGCAGTTACAGTCAGGTTTTTCTCATTGCCACAAAGTAACTGAGATGGAATGCAGTTCAGCTCAGGTTAGGCCTCTGCACACGTCTGATGAAACGTTACCCTGAAATAGGATAAATATGGACTGACCTTTACCAAAAACCTTCAGGTAAATTAGAGTTTAGTGAAAGATGCATTATTTCAACACTTTTTTTAATGCAGAATCGTTTTACAAATTACAGCCTCTTCTCCAACTCCCTCACACTCCTTTAAACTGAATATTTTTGACTGTGTATGCATGTTAACTTGAAATATTAGAAATACCTAATAGTTCCTAATACCTAGCAAAGTATTGCAAAAAAATGCAAAAAAAAAAAAAATGTAGGATGGCGTTTGATTTGTAACAAATTGAGAAGATGTGTTGATTTGAGTGTGAGCTATACTATCTTCACACATCCAGTTTACTTAAACATTACAAAAAAGATTTTTTGTTGGGACTGATGGTTCCATGAAGAATCTGTCAGATGCACAAAATGGTTTTTTTTTTAAGTTTATGTTTTTTTAAATGTTCCGGCTGTCCACCGAAACGTCCAAAAAATGGCTTTTGTGTGACATTATCACTATTATTTTCAAAGAGGTAAACTGTATTTTATGTGCATCCACAAGGGGGCGCAGCTGCACCAACATGAGCATTCCCTGCTTATTAGCAGCCGTATTGATTTCATAGCTGTTGTAGGTACATAACACCCAGATTCTAAATCCTGTAGAGGTCAACCTACAGATCCCTCTTGTGCATCATAATCTATACTCCTGCCCACGCTCTCTGAGAGATCATTACGTAGATGGATAACTGAATGCAATTTCTTTATGTAGCAGTTCCCCATTGATTTCGTGTCTCTTTATGGTTGACGGATGGAACAATACCATACATGGCTGTTAGAAGATAAGGTTGATTGTGTTGAGCGGATGATGAGCGATGACCCTAGAGGTCATCGTGGCTGAAATGCGAAGATGAGCTCAATCACAGTAAAAGACTGTTTAGCATTCAGTCAAGGGGTTTGAGGTTCACTCCCACCCGGTTTGGTGTTAAGTGGGGGGTCCATCTGGTGTGCAGACATCTATAATCCCCAGTGCTGTACATTAATAGAAAATTCTGGCTCCTGTCCATAATTTGCCCACTTGATTTCTTTCCACCCTCCCTCTGCTCTCGTATCTGCTCCCCGGCTACAGTGCCAGTGTTTCCTAATGTGTAAGGGGAGGCTCCAGGGGGTCTGCTCAAATGGGGCTGAGGTCTCCATTAGGCTGCTTGACGGAGCCGGTCTTTCGGCAGCAGACAGGCGTGAGGGAATTGCTCACACTGACCCTGATCCACCAGCCCCCCACCACCAGTTTATCGCCAAAAACCAATGCCCAGTTCCTCCCTTCGGCCCAGATAAAAGATGCACTCAGCTAGCCCTTTTTTTGTGATAAGGTTTTTAACATATTTGTTTGTGCTATAAATGATATCCTTTTGTTAGCTTTATGTTTGTTGCACTTCCTGTTTGGTTCTGGTCATTTTTGGTATGTTTATCGCGCATCATATTTTGTTATGTTTCATTGAGTGTGTTGTAGCTAGGACCTTAAATTATTGATCTGCATTGTAACCCAACATCAACCAAAACGTAACACTGAGAAATGTGTTTTGCGCAGCAGAGCGTAGACAGCTGGGTCAAAGCTCTTCAGATTACACGTTCTGTTTCTATTGTGAGGCCACTGTTAGGTAGTATTTCAATGAGTATGACTAATACTGAGGCTGCTGTTATTATGCCCACATTTCATTCGTGACGCTGTAAATGTGTAAAAGATATCATCACTTCACAATCGTAACGTTGAAAAGAAGGAGCCCTGCCGTGAGGGAGCGTACTGTAAAAATAGGAGAGGCGTGTGGAGTTGCTGCTTAAGGATCCCGTTAGTTACCCCCCTACACACACCCCCCGCTTATACTTCATAATCTCAATCAGCGTTTTGACACTGATTAATTCAGCTGTTGACACATTTCTGGCTGTCATGCTGACTTACCCATCATAGTTGTTAATGCTAGCACTCTTGTATGTGTCAAAACGGAGAATGAACGGGAAGCATGACAGATATGAATAGTGATACGCTTGAATCACTTGCTCTATTGGAATTAGGCCTGTACATTAGACTTATATTCCTCATGCCATTCCAAACCAGTTTGAATTACTTCAACACACAAGAAGATTAAGCTTTTTAGATTATAACGTAAATAACTGGCTTCCGTTTTTTTTTTTACGCAAAAGCACCAGGTTCCGGCTTATGGGCTGATTTATGACTCGACGTTTGACGCAACTTATGGTGTGCTCATTCCAAACTAATGAAAAGGTGCGAATAGCAGTGATTTTTTTTTTGCCGGGGCGATGCATTTGCCGCAAATTCAATCGCATTTTTCGCTCAAGTTTAAAAATTTAAGCGGAATTTAAACTTGCGCGCAAAATTCGCCAACCAGTGAAAAGTTTGTTGACACATCCGGTTGAATCAAATGAAAGAAAGCTTTGTTGTAGCCATCTGGAGCATAGAAAACTATTAAAATCAACTGTAGTGGGATATTTTATCAACGCGACTACAGAGATACTATCAATAATAAACAATAATAATAATATCAGTATGCACAACAGGTACAAAACTGCGATTGTAGTTATCTCTAGCATGGTTAGTCGCGCTATGTTTTTATTTATGCGAGTAATCTTGAGCGGGTGGCGCGATGTGCATTCGCTTTGCGTTTGGTGTGAGCACACTATTACATCATATGTTGTACTTCTAGTCCGAAGTCAGCCAAGAAGCTAGAACTCTGCATTCTTGCGAAAAAAAAAAAAACACAGAAGTCAGTTAATTGTTATAATTTGAAAACTAGAAATATTTTTTTAACAAAAACCCATCGATCTGATTCAGAGGGCGATAACCTCCCAAAGTTGTTAGTTTTACAGGTTAGTATATTCGATTTACGGCGCTTCAAAATAATGGCCACTATTCAAAAGCGTTACAAAGCTAGGAAGAGCCAGGATACATTTATTAAAAACTCTGACTATGTTCTTCTGAAAGAAGAAAGTCATATACACCTAGGGTGCTTAAAATATGCCGTAATTTTTAACTACTTCTTTAATGAATCAGATGTTGCTACTGTCTACAATATAGCGAATAAGTTGTATATTTTGAGATGTTTTCGTAGCTTTAAAGCCTCAGCCCCCATTCGTTGTAATATAAGCACTGAAAACAATCTTCTGAATTTCTCTTTAAGTGTGCCAGAGAAGAAAAAGAAAGTAATTTGAATGACAGGAGGAAAATAAGCAAATGATGAAAAAACGTTTTAGGTCAGCTATGCCTTTAAACATCTATATACACATCTTTTTTTCCAGCTAATGTGTGGATAATGGTTTTCAGAAGCCGCTAGCATACATATAGGAAACATTATAAAGCTAATGCTAAGAATAAGCAAGTTGAGAGTCCAGGCTGCAGCTTTGTTTATTGTCTAAATTATTAGAACGATCTGAGATTTTACAGCCAATGCAAATGTTCTCTTAATCCAGCATGCTAATATTACGACTGAAACTATGGCTGTTATAAACGATAAACAAAAGCTGTTTGTTTAGAAAATCACTTTATTTTGTAAGGAACGTGAAATCTCTGCATTATACATCTCAATTTATTCGGGCAAATTCTTCCATTATCATACAAATCAAGCTCTAATCCACTGTGAAACACATTGGATGAATTGGTGTGGGGGTTTATTTTTTTGTGTACAAAGGCTGATGCTACTGTCCCTCACGGCATGCAGTAGCATATTAAAAATATGTATGTCTAGCTAATTGAAAAGAAAAGGGTGCAACAAACTATTAGCTATTATTCCAACAAAAAGCTCCAAACTGAACAAAAGGGCTTCACTTTTAATTTATCTATCACTTAATTTAATTTTTAATTCTTTAATAGAATGAGATGTAACAAAGCAATACTGTTATCACACTCTGTCATTAATTATGTGCACTCCAGGCTAAACAATTATGTGCACTCACCACATACTGTTCAGTTCCTGCAGTGAGAATAATAAAAAGAGCCTTTCGGGGTGCTTATGACACGCTGGTCTCATAAGACGAAGGAAAATAGAGGATGAGGAAGACTGAATTCAACAGGATGTCCATTAAGAGGCTGTTTTGATATGCGTTCAGGAGCGGGGACTGATGGAGTTAATTGGTACTTCTGAATGTGCTGTCATACCGCGTTGTAATTGGCTTCCTGAGGACGGAGCCGAGCTGAAGGGGGGGTGGCGGGTGGGCCGCTGGGTGGGCATTTAACACTGCATGCCCCTCTGAGGGCTTGAGAGAAAGAAGCTTCATCAGCATAACACATTAAACATTTACACTAACCCATAAACACTGGCTGGCCTCATTACTGCTATCAGTACCGGCAAGTCCTGAACACACGGCCGCATCATCATCATCTGGGCGCGATGGTGGGTGACAGACAAACACGAGCCGGCCTCGGGATGATTAGGGGCATCACGGTCATTTTGATCAGCGCTCCTTTTAGAATGAGACTAGCCGACTTTTGTCAGAAAGCAGAATTAGTCTCAAGGGCCACACTTTTTGTTTTAAATTAAACACTTTTTGTTTTAAATTTAATTTAGTTTATTTCAATAAAATTTGTACTGTGTACTGCAGTTCAAAAGTGTGGTGTGTATTACTGTTTCGTCATGCTTTTGTAAAAGTTGCCTGAATTTAGGCTGCATTTATTTGATCAATTTTTTTTTGTGTGTGGAAATTTTTTTAGTTTATTTAGTAATAGTATAGTATATTTAGTAATTTAGTTTATTATTAAATTATAAATTAATTAAATTATAAATTATTTACTTTATTAAATAATTTAAATGAAATATTTAATTGTGTATTCTTTATTATTTTTCATGTTTTTCAAAAAAAACATTTATTTGATCAAAAACATTAAAACAGTAACATTGTTGAAAATTATTACAATAAAAAGACATATTATTACAATGTTGTTGTTGTTTTTTAAGTTGCCTGCATTTATTTGATCAAAAATGCCAAAAAAAAGCATAAAATTGTTAAAAAATGTATTGGAATTTAAAAATAAACCAATTTTTTGTGCATAGTAAAAAACTATAAAATGTGTGTGTGTGTATACATATATATATATATATATATATATCATAAATATTGAGTCATCAAGACTTAACATTTGGTCAAAGAGACCATAAAACAGTTATGCTGTGAAAAATCATTACAATTTCAATATAAATATATTATAATTGTAAAATAAAATAATATTTCGGTTTTGTTTAAGTTAAATATATATTTTATTCCGCGGTTCGAAAGTTTGGTGTGTGTTATTGTTTTTCATGTTTTCATGTCATGTTTTATTATTTGTCGTGTCACCAAGGCTGCATTTATTTGATCAAAAAATCATAAAAAAGTAAAATTGTAAGCAGTATTGTAATTAGATATGTCAAAATATAAAATTATTATTAGTAATAAAATAAACCATTCGTTTCACATAAATGGAAAAAATAAAAGAAACCCTTACATTACCATTACCATGGGTAAGCGCCGTTGAAGCCAGTGTAAAATAAACACACCTGTGACCTCATACAATATATGATGAATTTTACGCTTGTGCATCAAACCGTGATGTTGCTGTGCAGCTGTAAAAAAACACTTAGTGTTTACATCAGCCACGAGTGAAACATCAAATCATAATAGATTCCATTCTAATCAACTAAGCTGTTTATACTGGAGGTGCTCCTCAGTGACACCATTTGAAGAGTAAATGATATTATTCTTTCAGGGATCTCAGAAATAAGCATCACATGTATACCATGGCACATACAAGGGGGAAAAAAAACTCCATGAGTTTTCCATTCCCAATCACATTGAACCTCATTGCTGAAAGTCACTTTGTATCTCGTGTTAACAAGGATTAGCATGTGTCCGGTTCTTTGTCATCCTGAGGTATTTAGAATGGGTCAGTTCATCTTCAGGTTAATTCATTTTTTCGGAACGAAGCGGCGGAGCTGAAATGAAAACGTGGAAAATGAAAATGGGGGTCAGTGCAAAATACGCGCCAGAAAAAAGAAAAAAAAAGCCTAGACGGAGAGAAAAAATCTGACGGAGGAAACGAGAGAAGGTGGTAGTTTTTCTCCCATAGTCCATCATGGTCCGCTAATGTATGAATGGTGCGATGAAAATTGATTTCCAAGTGAATTATTCCAGGCTCTCAGCCTTTTATAAGACAATAACCTTTACTAAAGTGCCACTGTCTTGAGTAAGATGAGTTCACGTGTTCATTTCACTACGCATTTTCTTTCTTCTACGCATTTGACTCTCTGACGAAGTCACTAAATAGACCTGGCAATTATAGACAGACTGTTTTGATCGATAGCGGTGGAAATGATAGCGGAGTGAAGGGAGGATTATGAAATATGAGTGTTTGATTGTGGGATGGAGGAGCAGGAGCGACTGTTTTCTCAGAGAATGAGTTGTTGTGGGCAGGTGGTAGACTGAGCGTCAGGTCAACTTATTGATCCATGCATTTGGCCAGCAGACGGGTCAGAGACGCTCCGCGGTGGTCTCCCAGTTGGCCGTCCTCTGGCTGGAATGCCGGTGCTTCATCACTGTCAAAGCTGGCTTGGTGTTTTGACCTGGCGATGGTAAAGCTCTCCCCCGAAATGTGTGTGCTTTGTTTCGCCTTCATGTGGGCATGTTTGTGAGTATTTTGGCTGGTTCTCCCTCCCTTCCTTTAAGCCCAGCGGAGGATTGGTTTTGGCTGGGTCACTGCCTGGCTACAGATGCGTTCTGGCTGGTGTCCACAGTCAGCAGTCTGTGGTCAGCGGTCATCGTGCACAATGGAGACGGGCCGTCCCCTGTGGGTGTCAGACGGAAATGTACACATGCATCCTACCAGCTGGACTGATGGCTTGCGGGGCTCGGTTTCTTTCTGCACTTTTTCTTTCGGTCCCCCCCTCTGTTTCTTTTAAGTTATCCGTCAGTCTCTTTCAAATCTAGTTTGGGTTTCAATTCTGTGTAATTTCACCCTTCTGTTCCTCGCTTTCCTGTCTGATTCACCTCTTTCTCCTCTCCCCACTCACTCTAATTTTCTCTCGAGAGACTGTATTTTTTTTTTGTCTGTCTGTTTTGTTCTTCCGCTCCACTCTTTTGATCTCGTCTTCACCTCGCACACATTCTCAGCTGTCTCTGCTTCTGTCCAGCCTGAGTGGGATTTCTAACGCCGGCTCACTGGTGTACAGATGCCCCCGACCCTGTTTGGGGGGTCCCTCACAGATATAAGGCAAAATATTGTGCTTTTGTAAACTGCGGAGAAGCTGAATTGCACGGCCGTGCACCCTAATTACGTTAATTATAGGCACATTAGGGTTGGATAGAACTTGGTATGGTACAATCTCTGATAGCTCGGTATGAATGCCAAATTGAGGCCAATAGAGAATAATATGCATGGAAGATGTAACAATGATATCCACATACATTCTTCAGATATTCCAGAACACAAACTGATAAAAAAAAACAACAGTTGACTGACAAATGTGAATGATGACTTGAATGAAAATGTCTTGATTTAAAGAGCGATTTTTTTACTTACATGCTTTGTTGTGAAATTGTTTTGTTTTGGTAATTATTGATGATAAAAATCTTTTTCATTGTAAATTTAGGCAATCAGTGCATTCGTTTAAATGTAAAATATTGCTTTAATGTTGAACATCCCTCTCCCTGAAATGCTAAATTGTTATAAAACGCTTTAAATTTGCAGAGCTTTATTTATATAATTAATATATTACTTTTTACAGTTATTTCACTTTTTCTTTTGATTTATTTCCTTGTATTCACTTGAAGATGCCCAGCCTTTCCTCTCAATATATTTAGGTTAATTTGAAACCATTCCATTCACGTACGTTCCTACATATTATACTTTAAATGACTATATTATTATTTCTACTGTTGTTGTTAATTATGTAATTGATCAACTACTCTTACTACTGCAGCTGCTAACTCTTCTTCTTCTTCTTATTCTATAATACTATTATGAACATTGTAATTACTACTGTTACTATTGTAGCACAATAATTTACACCATATTATACTGTAAATAACTGTAAAATTGTTAATTGTTAATGTAACTGATCCACTAATAGCAGTAAATAGTTTAACTGCTAAAATAAATAAGCTACAAGGTAATATCTATATAGATCAGATATAAGTTCTAAGACAAGTAATGCATTTTGGTGAAAGGTTTTCATCCACTTCAAATGTTGACTACTGTACTTTTATTTTTTTTCTTCCATTTTCTTTCCTGTATATTTTCCTCTGTCTAGCATCTAGAATGCTAGTTCAGACACATGACCCCAAAAGCCTATTGAGTGAATGAAAAATGGACCTGCATTTCGCTTCCAGTGTGAAATAGTCCCTAGGGATACACCGTTTTGTTTTAAGATAGCGTTCAATGTAAATAGGTCTTCCTGGTTGGAAAGCCATCTTACTCCGCTGTGGTATAAAAATGGGTCCAGGGTTGCGTATAGAGCTCCAGAGAAAACCCAAGGCTACCGAACATCTCTAATTCACCATTCCGTAATGAGTTTAATGGTCTTCTTCAATGTGCGGTTGATCGATAGCTTTCTTTTCTCATGCTTCTCTTTTTGATTCAAGCCATCCGTGCAAACACTGTGTAATTCTATTTCTCCGAGCCTCCGAGATTGTGTGTCACAAACATGCTCAGAATGAATGAGATCATCCAGTGTTCCATGTGTGTGACAGTGGATCTTTTTGAGGAGTGTCACATGGCAACGGCCCTCCGGAACACTGGAACATGGAGCCAATTTGTTGCCTGGTGAGGGGAGTCACATGAGGTATCCTGAGGGAGCTGGGGGTGGGGTGATACTTGGGTCAGATAGCCAAATGTAGGAATGATTGCCAGAAAAAGGTGTTCGTAGATCATCAAAGCCGAGGAGGGGGGAGATCTTGAGTATCCTCAATCCAACAAGGTAGCGGGCACACGTTCACAATGTTCCCTCTAATCAGAAAATGCAATGAAGTCATCACGCAGGAGAGCAGCAGATGTAATTGGGAGGAAATAGGGTAGGCTGTGTTGGTGAATGGATGCCTGGGAGGGGGGCCGTGTTGCTGCGGCTGACCCGTGGCCCCTGAGTTGCTCATTAAAACACGGAGGCTTCTGTCTCTTCTTCCATCCATGCAACACCCTCATCACCAGCACAGACCGATGAACACGTTGGACAGGTCAGAGAATGCAAAATTGACTTGCTTGCACAAACCAAGCCTGGTTTTTCATCAGAACAGTGACGGAACGGACACGCTAACTAAAGGGAAGCTGTTGCAGTGCATTGGCGTAAGGCTATTGTGAGGCAGAGCTTTGTGGAGTCCTCGCACGTCTGCGTGAGACTGTCAGGCATGATGTCTGATGAGCTTAGCCTGCTGTTGCAGTGTGTACACTTGGTTTGATTACTTGGTCCAATTTTTGCTCCTCTGTTAGTGTTCATTTATTAATTTTAGTTGACAGTGTAGTCCATGCTCATCTTTCTCTTTTTTAACATGTAGGCTACATTCGCTGTTGTCTGAAGCACAATTAAAGTCTTCTAGGGTTGGGCGATAGATTCATCGATATATTCATTCTTTGATTAGCGGTAAACCTTCATCACCTGTTTTCAAAAAGAGCAGGAGTTAATACACAGAGCCGTAGATCACAGACATTTTACCGCTAATCAAGGAAGCAGCTTTACTGACGAGATGTGCGTGAATATATCGCCCAGCCCTAAGGTCTTTAAAACCATAACAGATTAATAACACTGTTAAATGTAAGATTTGCTAAAGGTTACAATGAGTACATATTGATACAATGATACATATTGCATGTAATACTGTGAATCTTAGAAGTGTCACAGTTTAATTTAATTTATTAATAATAATAAAAAAAAATATTATTATAGTTATTTACATAGTCATTAACATAATAATAGTAATAATTTAGAGATTGTGTCCATAATTTGTAAAAATAAATATTTTTATTATTCAAATGTCATAATGTGTATATGTGTGTGTGTGTGTGTGTGTGTATATATATATAAAAATTATTATTATTATTTTGTATTTTATTTATTTATTTATCGGAAAACCTAGAAATATATGTTATTTATTTAGCTTTTTAGGAAGAATCCCACTTAAATATTTTTGTTATTCTCCAGAATATTATATTATATACATAGAATATTATAATATGAATTAATATTTGCTATATATTGTCCTTGTGTAGCTTTATTAAAAGGCCTAGCGATGCCTGACTCGTGAGTGAATTAATTCACTTTTGATGTAGTGGATTTTAATGAATCAGTTAAACCTGCAGTAAAAAGTGGTCATTAGTGAATTACTGAATCATTTGGTATGATTCAGCGTGAAGTATAGTGTGAAATCTCCCCTTGTTTCTTCCCACCATGCTCAGTGTTTTTCCTTCAGTCAGTTTCTCTGGCAGCATGCTTACGTTTGCTGATTACATGCAGAACAAATGTTTGCGTTGGCCAAGTCTGAGGTCATGTCCACGCCAGACGCAGAGCATTGTTATTTCTCTCTCTTACAATCTCTCCTCCTTGTCTTCCCTCGCTATCTCCCTCTTTCCTCAGGGTCCGGAAAGAATCTTGTAGGAAATTCTTGGTCCTCGGTTGTTATTGTGGCCGCTGTTTGTTGGTTTGCAGGTGAATAATGGATGAGGCATCTGTTATGTTTAAACGCACAGCAATCATTGGCGTACGCTTCCAAAAAAGCAGCTGTGTGGGTGTATTTGTCAGCTTTTTTTTTTTTTTCATAGCGGATCTCATTCTCAGATGATTGAGTCTGTTGTGTTTCGTAAAGTGAAGAATTAAAAGCAAGAGAAACGGTCCGAGTGGATTTATTTAACATGCAAGGCTTTATCAATTTATTCTTCTCAAAAAGTGTACAACTAGCTGTAGTTAGCCTTTGAAGAGTTCCGGAAGAGAGAAGAAAGCAGGCAGCTAGTCTCAAAGTGAGAAGCATCTTTCTTGTCTTCCTGTGTTAGGTGTCTCAGACTGCTGACAGGTTGTATCTGCTGATGGCACAACCCCATTTCCCATGTCTCTGGAACACCTGTGTCAAAACGACCCCGTGAGGCCCCGTGGCCCTCAATGCCGCTGGAGTCCTCGAAAAAACAGTACAATCCTGTCCTGTCTTCTCATACACACAGCGCCTGATTGCAGATACACAGCTGCATAAAGCTTCTCCCACTTTTGACAGTTACTCTCTGAAATCTGTCTGATTGATGTGAGAAGGGATGAAAAGGCTGTTTTGTGGAAGCCGGTTTTGCAAGGCTCTTGATTTGAAATATAAATAATTGAAGCTCCTTTTTTCTCCTCGGATGGCTTGCGAGAAATGAGGATGTATGCCAATTAAGATTCCCTTCTGCCCTCCAAGACGATCCGGCACGTTGGAGAACGAGCCGAAAAGACGGAAGAATGAAAGGGTGAAGAGAAAGAGTTCATTACTGTAAATGCAAATGAAACGGTCCCTGCGTATAATAGCTTGTCACTGTCAGAATTGATAAGAGAAAAAGCTCAGTTTTGTGCGTGTGCATAATTTTGAGCGGAGTGTGTTCGGAAATGGAGCTATGTAATGGTAGAACATAAGCCGTAGAGGTTATATACTGTTATTCGGTTGCCTTAATGGTAATACTTCATAATAGCTGGTCTCCATATAGCATGATTTTTAGATTTTGCTCAAGCTTGTTAGGAAATGTAATATTCATAAAAGGGGACTGTGAAGTATACTGCAAACATAAAACACTGGAGATATGCTTTCCTCGGTTAAACCCGAAACTTTCTGAAATATTGTAAATGCTTTTGAGAATAGATTGCCTATTGCTGGGTTGGGTTTGCGTGTGGATGTTCTTATGCATGTGTGAGGAAACGGCAATCATAATAGGCTGTAGAAATGTCCAGATGGGTTGAAGAAGCGCTCCCTTTGGTCCCCGAGCACTTGATGCTTTGCAGTGGTTGATTCATTGGAATATGCTCAGGAGCAGCTGGGTTTTGTCTATACTGTATGCGAAACAATTTCCATTCGGTCCTCCAGTGTGTTTGCTCTTCTAAAATGGGATGCTCTGCATGTCATCCAATCACTGCATCCTCTCCACCTCTGCTTAATTTAAAGGTAGATGGAAAACAGGCTGAATTTGGCCTCTATTCTGCAGAGGTTAATTGTGCGAGGCGAATCTGTGCCGCTATTGATAGTGGAGGATGAACCGAAAACAAGCATTGTCTCAAGCGTAGATTTGCAGATAAATGGACTGCGGAGCTGCAGCAGAAGTTTCCGTGATGGAACTACGCACCCAGGCAGATGTTGGTGAAGGTGCTTATGTGGAGACTGAAGCTCAGAACAGCATGCAGTTCTTTTTTTTCATGCGTTGAACTACTTAATGGCATTTAAATGCAAAGTGCATCCTTTTATATACATTCAATAACAGCGCTCGATTATCTGTCTGACACATAGCAGTTTTGTGGCTGCAGAAGTGGTCATCTGTTCTTTATAAAGTGATGTAGGTGAGTGGTTCTGGTGCAGATAAAGTCTGTTCAGCTGGGGAAAGTAATGCCAGTGGAGATCTTTGGATCATTGTTTATAACTATAAAGTTTATAATTAATTATTGATTAATTTATATTATTAGGATTAGTATTATATGCAGTATGTAAATATAATTACCCATGATATATCAGTACTATAATGTTTTCACAATTGGATTTTTAAAAATATTTGATTCATTTAAAACAACAACAACAACAACAACATGTTCTAACAATTAGTTAACTTGCATACTTTTTATTACATTTAATTTCTGATCTATTATGATGAAATATTATTGTTTTTTTTTATTTGGCAGTTATCGATTATAAGCCATAAAATGAAAATTGGTTATGTAATATCAGTGCATCCATAAATAACCATTATTAGTTGTACGTTAAGATATTGGATTTTTAAATAATTTAATGATTTAAAATAATCTTTTAAAACATGTTAAATATTTTTAATAAACTTGCTTATATATATATTCTTTCTTTTTTTTTTTTTCTTTTTTTTTGACCATATAGTATAGATTTTTTTATTTGGCATTTATCAATTATAGGCCTTGATAAATGTCATCATCTTATTGGTTTTTGTAATATTAGTGCATCCCAAAATAATAATTTCTTGTTGAATATACATATTGGATTTCTACGTATTTTAATGATTTGTAAAATATTTAAAAATACTTTCTTTTAATGAACTTGCATTTTCTATTATTTATTTTGACAAAATAGTACAGCTATTTATATTTCACAGTAATAGTAATATCAGTAATATGCCTTTTAACTAGCATAATAATTATCTTATTGTTTTTATTTTATAGATTTTTTTTTTTTTTTTAACTATCTAATCATCATCAGTTCTCATTGGATATGCATATTGACACACATTGGATTTTAGTATTTTAATTATTAAAAACAAACATGTATACTTTGATTATTGTAAATTACTTGCATAGCTTTTAAAGTTGTTATTTTTTTACAAAGTAGTGTGGATATTTTATATTTGTCATTTATCAGTTATAGTCCATATGGAAATACTCATCAGCCCATTGCTTTTGTAATATCTGTGCTTCCTTAATCATATCCAGTGGAGAATCACTGCTGTGTGTTGCTCTATTTGGACCAAGCTTGCCATAGTCCTCAAGTTTAGTTCCACAGCTGCTGCTGCCACCTGCATTACCTGCAAGTAATCACACAGCCCCTGTCTGTCATGGATGCCAGCTCCCATGAAGCCCGGTGTCAAACGCAGCCAAAGTCAAGCAAGTCTCCAAAAAACAGTCACTCTCTGCTGGCCGTGCAGTCTCTGTTTTGGCACATTGCTTCAGCAGCCCTTCAAAGAACCCCACCACGGTTCCAGCTCAATTGCCCCCGTAAGGACCATTAAGACAGCATCGTGGGAAATAAAGAACGAATAAAGAGTGGGGAGCTGGAGCATGGCAAGTATTAAATGCTGCAATCATTATTGTAGTTACCATGATGAGAGGGGAAAACATAACGCTGATGAATGAGTGGCTGTAAATGCTGTTGCTGGTTAGTTCTTCTCCATTAGTACACAGTGCCTGGCCCGTTCCCAGAGACCCAGCTCTCAGCCCGGGGCAGCTGCGCTCCTGCCTGTGTTCAACAGCTTGGTCCTGGAGTGAGGAGCAGTCTGAGTGGGAGGGTAATGAGCTCGCTCCACCCAGAGCTGAACATCCAGCTGTGGGAGAAGAATCGTCCTTGCATGCACATCTTTGCTCAGGCAGGTGGTTTCCTGGTGGGGAGGGAATCTGGATATACATGATGGTGGATCTCTTTAAATATCTCATCTGTTCTCATAGACAGTCGTGAGATTAAATGGAGCGCAAATTGGTCGTTTCTCAGATTTCAACTAAATAATCTCAAATGGTCTCTTCTAGAGTTTTGAGTGAGATTTCAACGGTATTTTGAACTGTTCAGATTTGCAGTATATCAGAGACTTAGATTACAGTTTGAACTTCTTGTTCTCGTGCTGTTCTATTCTATTCTAATCTACAGTTGCCTCATTTATTTGTCTTTTTTTATTTTATTCATATTACTAATTATTATTATTATTATTATGGATGGCAGTATGTAAACGTATTTATTTTATTTTTTTACGTGCAAACAATTTGGACAAACATTTTGGGCCTTAAAAGTAAAAAGCTTAACTTGACCCAAAAATCTAAATTCTGTCATAATTTACTTTCCCTCCACTTATTCCAAAGCTGTATACGTTTCTTTCTACTGCCCAAAAAAAGAAGAATGTTGGAATGTTGGATTACCAACAAAACAAATAGGTTGAGTAAATGATTCTTAACTGTTGTTAAAGGTAATCTAAATATAAAAATAAGCATAATAATATGTGTTATTGACGGATACTGATAAATTAACTTATGGACCTGATATATTGTGCATCGGACAACATAACTAAAGAACCTAATTAACTTTCCTGAGCAATGAAAGAGAAACGTCCGAGTAATAAAATCTTCCTCTGGAATGATTCATTCACTGTTTCCTTGATATATGGGAGAAGGTTGGATTTATGTGATGGTGGTTTTCATCAGTCCTAAAGCACTTAACCTGAGTGGCGGTGGGTATCCTCAACCAAAATCAATATGTGATGTACGGTATACGGCCGTGTGCTGAGCACACATCGACTAATAGGTATTAGGGTGAGGACTGGGTAAGGAAAGAAGGATTAGGGTAATTGTGTTTTATCTGCCGTGGTCTTTAGTGGATTGCACTGAGGACACACACACATACACATACATACACACAATAGATAGAGAGATAGAGAGACCTCTCCAGTGACCTCTACAATGTAGATAGCAGTGAACTAGAGTGGAACAGTCTCTTGCTTTGTGCTAACAGATAAAGATCAGATTTGAAAATCGCATTTATAGAGCAGAACTCCTTTTGAATTATTAAAATAGAAGAATGGTGCTAAAACATCATAAAAGAGACTGTTAAATGTATTTTTCAGCAATACTAAAATCTAATTTCTCAGTGTACATGTACATCTATGTTTATTTTAACAAAAGTGTTTTAACTTGTTTAGACAAATTAGTATTAAATTAAAATGTTGGCCATTAAACTGATTATCAGCCATTAAAATACTAACTTGCTAAAATTTTAATAACAATTTTAATTTCAAATTTTTTAGGACACAAACTGAAAAATTAGGCTGGAATGGAATTAACCAATTGTTAATAATAAGAAAGGCTTTTTATTATGCTTAAGTTAAGTTAAATACCTGATTCAGAATGTTTATAGTTTATGCATATGACTGAAAAAGTCACAATTAAAGCAATTGTATAATAACGTTATAATAAAATGTCAGCTGGTTGACACATTTCCACAGTCACTTGTATTGTATTGCCCAGCATTAATTGCTGTCATTTTCATCAAGGTGGGTAAACCGCAGTTTAGGCATGCATAAGCTTTGAATAATAACCATCCGTTTCCTTAGACTTGTTTGGATTAAGATTAGTTACAGCAGAGCAGCAAAATGGACAGTTTGAATCTGGCAGATTGACAGTGATTTGATTTGGACATCTGTCAGATAAAACCCATGGGCTGTAGAAAACCAAAAAGAACCGTACTGTATGAAAGAGTCTCAAAACTGAAGTCGCTAACAGCAAAACTACTAGATTGATTAACATTCAGTGGAAATCAGGATTGGAATCTCGCCATATGGTTTTTTGGGTAGCCGAGTCTGTAGAAATTGACTGTAGGTATTGAACGAACAGCTTCGTCTTTGTGATAGCTCACACCTGGATGCATTGTCGACAGGCGGTGTGCCTCACCGAGCAGCAGGCCAGTCGGCAGATGTGTTCTCACGTTAAATTACGCTGATGTCATTTCCCATGGGTAATGTCTCTGTTACAGTTACATCAACACTCAGCAGACAACACGAAGGAAAAATCCCTACTTTTCCGCCTTTTTTTTTTTTTGGTGGGGTGGTGTCGCTTTCTATTCTTGCGAGCCGTATGACAGTGCGGTGGAGTAAGGAACTCCCAGCTGTAGAAAACCAGAGCGGATCTGGCTGGAGGTGCACTTAGCTCATTCTCGCTCATAGTCTGCTGGCGGTCTCCACCTCCATCTTTATCTCTTGCGCTGTCTCGCGTCTGTTTTTCCTGACAGATTTTGGACTGTTTGTGCAGTGTAGTGTAATGAGTTGAGCACTTGGGGGGATCTGCTCATAAACAACACAGCCTAATTTATTGATGATAGTCCATACAATAAGACGTTCAGCCAGCTGCTGTGAAGGAACCTCAATGTCTAAGAATTACGCATTATGAGGGTTGAAGGAAACTGTTTCTCCTGTGGTTAAACCTTTGTTGAAACGTGAAAAACTATTGAAAAGCGAAGGACGTTTGATTTTGGTCCTCTTCATTGAGGTCACCTTAAGAAGGAGTTTTGGAGATGGGTGGGTGAATGCATTGGTAAATAGAGAGAGATGGATGTTTTTACGGTTGAATGAATAAAGAGTAGATGGATGTTTGAATAGATAAATGGGTAGATGAACAGAGGGATAGTTGGATGCACAGGTGAATATATGGGAAAGGATGGATGGATGGATGGATGGATGGATAGATATAAAGAAAGAAAGAAAGAAAAAATCTGAATCCGAAACTTCACTTAAGACACTTGAAAGTGAAAATCTTTTGAGTTTCTCATATCTCCTACTTTAATAACCACCACTCTTTTAAAATACATGAAGTGCACCGCTCTATGCTTTACTCTTATCCCTTCAATCCTGAAATGAGCACATGTGCATCATACCAGAAACATGGCACAAGGAACAAGCAGAAGTTGATGAAAAGCCTTGAGGCTGCTCGTCATGAAAGTGTGGGAAGTGCAGAGTTTGTGGTTGTGTCTTAATGGAAGTTGCCAGCTGAGAGAGCACACTGAGAGAGATGTTAACCTTCTGAGATAGCATGCACATTAAAGATGCATTACGGAGTGCTTTGAAGTCAAATTAGGTCTTATTCGAGTCATGACAGAGGGTGTGTAGAATCGACCGGATGTGGCGCCCTCTTCTGTCTCCTTATTATTTGTTGGGGGTTCAGGTCATTGTAGCCTGCATAATTCTCACTAGATGCCCAGTTGTCTTTGCTAAATGCGTTTCTTAGTCTATGTGTCAGGCTGAAGGGAGATTAATGGCCCTGGTGGAGTGTGGGTGTTGTTTAGGGGTGCAGCACCACAGCTGGTGAGTGAACCTAGAGCCCTGAGCTGGAGGCCCGGCTGACCCCGTGTTTTCTGCTATGTACATCAGGGGCTCGATTTCACAGGCTTCCTATAAAGTCAATGAATAGGTTGTGTCCAAAGAGATAAACGGCCCCTGTTGCAGAACAGAGTATAACCTTGTAAAAAATATATATATATGTGTATATATATGTGTGTGCGCGCCCATGGCGGGTATCCAGCGAGGGGTGGGTTAAGAAACAGAGCATATAAATAATTGATAATATGTACTGGCTTCTTTGTGAAGATGAACATCCATTGTGTATATGCCAGTCAGTATTGAAGGTGGGGGGTTTTAGAAAGAAGCATTAGCTCTCTGTGCTGTTGACCTCATTATGTGGCTTAGAGCATAAAATAAACATTCATAGGCGAGAAACCTAGTGAAATAATGCTATGGATTAAAAACACATTTCCCACTGATCTTTTGCCAGTATGTTCGTTTTCACTTCTACTGAATATTCATTTTTGCTCATTTTTGCTTTTATTTTTCACAGTGTGACAGCTGAATAAAAGCATGGCATGGTGTCACGAGAAGATGAATCTTTTTCTTTTTTTTTTTTATGTTTTTGCCTGTTGCTTCCAGTTGAGTTTTATTATTTATTTGGAACCATCGTTCATTTCAGTTCTGTGTTTATTTTTAATTACTGTTGCTCTTTTATATATACAGAGAGAGGATTTACTCTAGGTGTATGTGTATACAGTATTTGTGTGTACACACACACACACACACAGTATATAGGCATATATAATTTTAAACGCCTTCACTTGAAATTGTCCTTTAAGTTTAAGATTGCCTGTTTTTCTTAATAGCTCATAAAAATTCACCAAAACCGAGAGTAAATATGTCTTATTCTGTTTTACCCACATATTTTCCTTTCCTATTTAAACCACAAAGTTTGCAATTACAATTTAGCACAATTGTTGGCAACACTCTCCCTTAAATCGCTATCAACTCAAAAGGCTTGACATGTTTTTGGTCCAATTGCCCTTTTGTGTTTTCGCTGTCGTTCCAGCTCCCCCCCCCCCTTTAAAATACTCCCAAGTATTCCCAAAAGCTTTTATTCTCAGTTTCCCCTCCCTCCCTCACAGCCTCCCCCTTCTCACCCCTCCTAACCCTTTGTTAGAGACAGCCCCTCATCCACTCCCCCTCTCACTGTCTTCTCCTTCATTCGAGGCAGAGAGAGGGAGTCATGAGCGTCCGTGCCGTAAGGATGCAGAAAACGCGCTCCGTGCATTGTTTAACGTAACGGAGAGGTGGACTGAGTATCATCTGCCAGTTTGTTTCCTTTTTCCTGCTTTTTTCCTCTCAGGCTCCACTCATTTGTGCGTGCCGCTCCCTGGCTCTTTGGCTGAGACGCGCTGGCTGAACGCAATCTTGCGCTGACAGAGTACCTGCTGCCTGGGGGATTTTCTGACATGAATAGCGACGATCAGAGTATATGTTTTGGCTGGCAGTGAACACTTCCTCTGAGGCTCAGCTGGACACGAGGAGGTACACCAGAAGAGGAACGGATGCTTGAGAGCTAAACGCTAGAGAGAAATAGCTCCAATAAAAAGAAACGAGAACGGAAGAGCCACTTTTTCCAGAGCGACAAACAACTTGGCTGAGTCCACAACAGGGGCTTTTCTCAGGAGTTATCCACTAAAAAGGACTGAGGGCTGTCCGAAGCAGTTGCCTAGTTTTCTTTGTACCGTTTGCCGTGGCAATCTCAGCTGTTCCTCATATCTTGTTTCCGGCTGCCCGGATCAAGGAGCACGCCTCTGCCCTGACAGGAGCATCTGGGGGAAGAGTGCTCACCAGACAACACAACTTTTGACAGTACGCTTCATCCAAAGTGCTTTCTGAAAAAGAGGGGAAGTCGCCGGAGAGGACCAGTGTTGAAGGACAGAGGGGGGGGTTGAGGAAAAAGACCCTGCTGCTCTCCAGGGCATATGGTCGAGCTTGCCAAAGACAGCTGCTGACTCTCTGTGGGCTAATTATTCATTCATTCAGGAAATTCAGCCTGGGGCGGGGGGAGAAAAGTTCTGACTTTTACGACCGAAGACGAGCCTAGTGTTGCAGTTCTCTGGAGGATTTGGCAAGGGGTCACACTCCAAAAGTTTGTGTGAGTGTGAGAGAGAGGCTAATGACTGGAGTTCCAGCTTGTGGGCAACCGAGCATTTCCCTGGACAGACGGCTAGCATGATGCCTAGCCACACCCACAGAGCATCCTGACACATGCCACAACCAGAGCAGCCTGGCATCTTCATGCCGCTGTCAGGCACAGACAGGTGGCAGCACGTCTTGAAAGAAGGGAATTCATTGTGCCATAAAAAATTACAAGCACCCTCTAAGACAAATCAGGAGCCAATTCATTACTAATTCACCAAGCCGTGGAGTTCTGCGCTTGCGGATTTAAAGTACAAAGTGCAGCGGGGATTGTTTGCAGTGTTTCCAATCTAGACCAGGGGTCCAGTGGAGTTTTTTTTTTTTTTCGAGAGAACTGGCACTCTTAACTTTTCATGACAAACCACCCCTGTGCTTGGGAGAAAAATGCAGGGATCGCCGGAGGGTTGGGGACTGTAGGACCTGTACCCTTCCAGAGCGGCTGTAATTTGGGAACAAAATGCGTTGCTTGGAGACTGGTGAAAGTATTTGTCTAAGTTTTTCAGGAAGGAACTGCTATAAGAAGCGCCACTGGAGTTTAAGCTGAAGCCATTTTGGGATTTTTTTTTGTATATCTTTCTTCTCTGAGTCTGTTCGGAACGCTTGCCGACTTGGCGTACTTTAGGGACGGCGCGGAGTGGAGTATGACCAGTTGTCAGTACCCCACGCCGCCCCCGGAGCGGGACCGCATGTACCAGCACAAAGTGTCGCTGGTCGTGCGGTACTTCATGATTCCTTGCAACATCTGTCTAATACTGCTGGCCACTTCCACGCTCGGCTTCGCTGTACTCCTCTTCCTCAATAACTGTAGGTCACAGTTAGTGAAACATGACTTGCAGCGTATGTATATATATGTGTGTTTGTGTGTTCGTGTTTGTGCATGACCCTGTAGAGTTTTGTGTCTTGATAAGTTACAGATTAGTGGTCCTTTCCCTTGTGTGCTGTGTAGAGTTTTCTTACAGTGATGCTCAGGGAGGCAGAGGGGGAGACTGTTTGACGGATGGATGGTTCAATAAGGATCGATGGCAATCAAAAACTAATCCCTAATGCGTTGGCTTCGATCCCCCGCCTGACAGTGAAATGATTAAGGATGACACAGATAAACTGTCCTCATCCTACAAAGTGCTTGAACGCTTGTGTCTAAAAACACTGCTTGGTGGCGCTCTGTCATCCCTGAAGCAGTGGTATTTAGACTGCACAGTGGGATAAAGGGGGCAGATTAAATGCCTTTGGATGTGAAAGCTTGGCATTAGCGTCAGTGCTTACTGTATCTGCTTGAGTGAATCTGCGAACGCTTTGGTGTCTTAGGGTGCCCCGCCAGCCGGTGTGCGTGTTGCCAGATAGTTTTGGCACTGTGCTTACAAAGAAAAGATTGGAGATGAAACGTGAGCTCCAGAGCATGTCACAATGCGCTTTGATGACATGGAGCAGCAGGTAATGCTGCTCTTTTCCTGTTTTAGATGCAGTGCTATCTCTGTCCTGTTTTATCTGCCTTAAATAGTTGCATAGAAGAATATACGTGACTTTGCACTGTATAGATACAATACAATTTACACTTTTTAGATAGGAATATGTTTATTATTTTTGAAAGAAAGGCGATGGAAAAGCGAAAACGGTAAAAACAGAGCATTCAGCCCTGCACCTTCAGTAAACCATTACCTCCCTCATTTCTCATAATCTTACCTGTGCTCTCTCTTAAAGAAATCCGCTGTGCCTCTGCATTAGATCTATATTAAAAGACCAAAATAGGGCCCTTCATGAAATTTTAAAATGTGCCCTCTCCATCCCTCAATAAAGGAGTCTGAGTGTGCGGTTCATTTATAAGCCGACCATGTCGCAAAATCGATTTAATCCAGACAGATTCCATTAGATTTAAACATAAACTCAGTTAGAGCACTTCATCCCTGCTCCTCAAAGAAGAGTAAAAAACAGGACGGAGTGAAAGAAGTACCATTAACATGGAGAGGTGCATCGTAGCGTTTGAAAGCTTGTTGGAGTGGGATACAGACCAAAGGTTAGTCATTTCCATTTTCATTTAGCAGGCACAGAGAAGAGAGGCCACACAGGACTAGAGCTGCTCAGCTCCACAACCAAATCTATCAGCCTATACATACACATCAGCAAACTAGATAATAAAACAGAAAGGAAAAGAGAACAGACACTGAATGAAAACATACGGCTGGCGTACGGATGTGCACAGCTATAACGGCCTGCCTGACAGTTCAAGATGAAGTCTGTTTGGGGCCACAAATTGCTGAGTGTGTCTGCCTTACCATGCTTTTAAACAAATAAATTATTAATTGCGTTAATCGCAAATAACAGTATTGATTTAAATTTACAGTAAATAGTGATTCATTTGATTCTATAATATTTTAAACTACGTTGTTTTGTAATCATAAACTCGTTCGCTTTTTTATCATGTATTTAAATGACTTCAGTACTTGTGCAATTGTATTCTTATCTCATTTTCAGTTTGAATTTTGGTTGAATAGAAATAGTAGCGTACATTTAGTCTACTCAGATCTGCTTTGAATGGAGGTTAATCTCCTTTTTCATAAACATTGTAAAATCTTGGTGTGGGAATATTGGTATTGTATAAAAAAAATGTCTCCTTCCAATTTTTTTTGCAATATTTAACATTTCCTTTTTTTTCAAATTTTAAGCTTACCAACCGATTAATCGGTTAAATATCGGTATAGTATTATGAATACAAAAATAGCTTTTTTTTAATCAATATTTAAGCATTGCATTTTTAAATACAAATTGGGCAAATATTTGTTTAACAACCAATTGAAAGATTTCAGCTGTTCCTGGCAACAATTTCCTATATACAGTAGCTGTGCTAGTATATACAATATTGAATAATTTAAAATAAAGAATTGCAATGTTATTGCAGTGTGATGCAAATATCAATCGTTTCACCAGGTCCCTGCAGATTCCCTTAAAGAAGTTGTTCACCCAAAAGAAAGATATTTTCAAAGTCAGTAGAGTCCAAACAGCATTGGACTCCTTTGATTTTTCATTGTATGAACTGAGACACTGAGACATAAATATCTTACTGTATTTTGTGATGCAGCACAGGTTTACAACAACATAATAATGAACATGAGATGACATGCCTCTTTAAGTAAAGCAAATGTGCTCGAGGAGAACCTTGCGTCGAATTTCTCAGCCGTGTATCATTTACATGTGAAACAAACGTTCCCGTGAGACCTGCGCAGACAGTTGTTTTGTCCTCTACTGCCACTGGACATATAAGAAAGTCGAGCTGTGCTTGGGGGCGTCACAGGGTTATGCATTACAGTGTGTGAGCAGTATATGTTTTATCTCTATGATACGCATCTGTGTGTGTGTTATTCACCCTCAGCTCTAGCGATGTTTCCCGGAGGATGAAACGCTGTAACTGTCATGATTGACTCTCGGACCAGTTCAACAGACACTTCATTATTCAAGGAGAGAAGCACAGCAAGCCGTTTCCCCCCCCGCTCTCTCTCTCGCTTCCTCGTTCCCTCACACCTCTGTTTTTCTGTCTCTCTCTCTCTTTCTCTCGATGTCTCTCCAGCGCTGGCTCTCCAATCTTCCTTGCGCTCAGTTGTTGACAAGCAATTTGAAGTGAGCCTAAAATTAAACTCTATCCTGGCAGTTGGGGGTGCTGGTGAAGAGAGGAGCAGAGATTCCAGCTCCGGCCCTGTGTGTGGGAGTGTGTGTGTGTGTGTGTATGTAAGTGCAACTGGCTGGCTGGGCAATTGATGTGATAGTTTTGTGGCGTTGGTTATTCCCGCCTGCAGAAGCAGGGTGTTGTAGCTGCACTTTAGCTAGATGGCTTCATGCGCGTGTTGTTGAAACGCCGGTTCTGTCAAGAGTAATAAGGTACGCGAGTTCAGTGTTTTCAAAATCACTTCGGTTTGGAGGAAAGTTAGACTGAGTGGGGTCGCTTCCAACTTCTGTGGCAGTTCTCGCTTTCAGTCGGCGCTGATTTTAATGAGTTTCAGCCCTACACTTTTGGCTGGTTTTGTAGACTGAATATTTTAACATTTATTAGTGTAACGGCTTAAACTGATAGTTCACCAAAAATTTTAATTCTGTCGTCATTTGCTCATCCTTGTGTCGTTCCAAACCTGTATGTGTTGTGGAACACAAAAGAAAGTATTTTGAAAAGTGTGTCTTTTTTTTAATCCTTACTATGAAAGTCAAAGGGATTCAGTGTTGTTTTAAACCACATTGACTTTCATTGTGTCTAAAACCACGTTTGTTGCTGTACGGAAGGCCTGAAGGGATAAGCTTTATTGTTTTCCTGTCTTGTTTTCTTGTGATCTGTAATTTCAATATAAGTTGTTGTTTTTTTTTCCCGATGTTTATTTCTCAAGCATATTTCTATTACGATGCAGATGTTTTATTCCCATGAATTGGCTCAAAATGGAAATTGAAACACATGTTCAGAGTCTCTACGGTGTTTAAGACTATAAAGTTGTAGCTGCTTCACTGGCAGACATAAAAACGTTTCAACATCAGTGTTGAGTTGCTGAAATAAACTCAATTTTTCTTATCCATGTTGCAGCAGTTTAAGTATAAACATGGCCATGAGGACGCAACAGAAACCCTTTGGTAGTTAAGAACTATTTTTGTCAAAATGTTGAAAGAATTAAGTTGAAATCTTAAACAACTTTTGCTGTCAAGATCACAAGAGAATCAAGTCAGTATCTCCAGAAAACAGATGTTTGATTTGTTTGTTGTGTTTTGGTGATTCATCATGTCTGACCAAGAACATTTGGTTTAGTTTTGTATGAAAACTATTTTTTATGGCTTTTTGATGTACAGTCTGTGAATGCCATTCCATATTACTTGTTCAAAAGTTTGTGGTCAGTAAGATTTTATTTGTTTGTTTAAGTCTCTTATGTTTACAAAGGCCGGATTTATTTGGTCAAATATACAGTAACATTAATATCATGCAAAAATGATTCTAATGTATTTGCTGCTCAAGAAAGATTTCTTATTATTATCAATGCTTTTTTTTTAGCGTATTATTTTTAGGATTCTTTGATGAATAGAAATTTAAAAGGAATAACATCTATTAGAATACATTTTTAAAATAGATGTATTTTAAAAAATAACAAATTATATGAGCCAGGACCACAAAGTGTTGTAAGAGTCCATTTTTATGCCATTTGAATATCTCATAGATATATGTTTTGTTAGGATATGGACAAAAAATCTGGAATCTGAGGATGCAAAAAATTCTAAATATTGAGTGCATTGCCTTTTAATTTCTTCAAATTATGCTCTTAGCAATGCATATTGTCTACAGTAAGAAATATAAAAAATAACTTAATGGAACATGGTCTTTACTTAATATCCTAATGATTTGTGGCATAAAAGAATAATTAATTTTGCTACAAATACCCCGTGCTACTGGTCCAGGGTCACACAAAAAGCATTGTAAATGTCTTTAGTGTCACTTTTGTATTTAATGTGCCTTTACTGAATAAAAAAGTATTAATTTCTTTAAAAAAAAAAAATCTTACTGACCCCAAACTTTTATTGAACAATTAAGTTTTTGACATTTATTCCAGTGCTGTAAGTACATTACTGCAAACAAATTTGACAGCATGTCACGCAGAGGATGCCGTTGATAGAGCTCAAGTTGTATTTAACCCGAAATACTCCTTTAATCTCATATTCCAACTGATCTCTCTTAATCTATTCTTTTTGAGATTTAACCTCTGTAAAAAGAGTCATGGAGTCCACTGTCCACACACTCATTCAAAACGACTGCTGACCCCCTGGGACCGTCCGGATGTCTTCCTTTTAACTAATGTGCCTCTCTCTCTCTCTCTCTTCTTCCTCCGCAGATAAACCTGTTCACTTCACACCGGCTCCTCCTCCTGATGGTAAGTCCCATAAGAATTCCCCTGACCAGAGTGTTTTCAGCCTGCCCAGATAATGATCTCAGCTCAGGCCCGTTTGCTGTTTGAAGTGTGCATCCTCGCCGCGTCGCTTCCCACTGCCGGCTTGTGTGTAGCCTGTTAACATGGTCAGCGAGAAGCAGGGAGGGACATCTGCTTTGATGTAGAAATCTCCTGACATCTTGATTTATCTAGACTGGTGGGATGCAGGGTGGCTGACTCTTCGGGTACGCGGCTAAAGTTTTCCCACATCCCCTTGGGACGCAGCTTCGTTTATTACTCAAGCTGATTAGCTGATTGCTTTTGCCAAGTTTATGAATATAAATCTCAATATTAAATGAGGTATTGTTTCTCTAGTTGTCACCATGCACTGAGAGTCATTAATTATACAACAACAATTTATTGGCAAATGGCATATCTCTGCACAGATTAATTGGGAGAAACAGCTGGTTTCCCCACTCTGTTAATGAATATTTATATGCGACAACATGAAATGGGCTTTGGAGGTTACTCCTGAGCTGCTGGCAGTGGAGAAGCTTCTCTTTATGAGCTGGAGGGAGCTTCATTATGGACACCGTCGTAAATACTCCAACAAAATAGCTGCGTGTGTGTGGGTGTAGTTGGTATTAATGCGTTGAAATTACATGTGGTATAATTAACTCCAGTGCACACGTGCAAACATTTTGAAAGTTTTCAGCGTGGTTGTTAGCAACGAACCAGACCTGAATGACCAAAGAAGCAGCAAACAAACCGTAATAATGCTCTGAGAGCAACATTGTGTTCATTTTTTTTACACATACTACACAGGCTTTTGTATATTGGTAAAAATGTTCTTTAAATTCAGTCAATATTTAGAAATATAGTATGACATTTCACTTCATAAGTCATTAGTGTTATTTTAGTTTTTTTGTGCTAGTTTTAATATTTTGAATTTGCTTTTATATTATATAT
>JAUMHP010000080.1:9228364-9256828 GCA_032361065.1 Enteromius trimaculatus
GTTATTTTGTATAGCATTACTATCTATCTTTGTAACTGTTGACAAAAAAAAACTTTTTTTTTTTCAGTAATTTTGTCAAGATTACAACTGCATTTGAAGAAACGGCTCTGCTGGGTCTAGGCTCGATTTGCACAATAATTGCCCAATCACCTGCTTCGTAGGATGTTCTGTCTGAGGGCTTGAGAAAAAAGCTTGTGTTGAAAATCCGGTCTTTGAGATGAATTTTATTCCCCTGCAGCTACAAGACAATAGTTATTATCTCCTCGAAACGCTGTCCGTGCGGCACTGCTGGGTAATTATATCTGATTGATGTTTTGATTAACCTTACTCCTTACCAAGAGATCGGAAACTCGTAAAAATTTTTACTTAAAATGTATACATCTGACTCATAGAGAAATAGAGGCTTCTAACTGCTTTTTAATAGAAGTTTAATGACATTAGAGATTGCTTTGAAAACCTGCAGTTCTGAGAGAAATTGCGAGGCTCCGAGTGAAGTCGCAAAACTCCATTCCCCCTTTGTTGCTTTCCAAACCGTGGGCTATCGATCACACCGCACATTTTCGATACATGGATGTTTCTTCTTCCCCGCCTGTTTGTTTCCGCTCTAGCCGAGCGTTTAAAAGCTGCAGCCAGCTCTTAATTACATTTCCGATTGTTCTGCGAGTTCTGAGACAGACAGTACTTCATGCGCCAGATCTACTGTACACAAGCCTGCAGAAAAGCTCTCCTCCCGGCTATCTCATCCCCTGCCCCTCGGCCGCTGTCTTCAGAGGCCATTAAGCGTCAAGGGAGATCGGTTGTCCAATTACACTTCCATCCCCTATCCTTCATTGCCATATTAATTCGTTACAAGACTGAGATGTACTTATATAAAAGCCTGTGCGTTAGGAAAATGAGCATGAGAGGGAAAACATGTCCTCCGCTCCAAGGACGTAATGACGTTCCCAGACCAAATTATCCACAGATATTTAATTAAACAAAATGACATCACAGACATCTAAGAATCCCGCAATTACAAGCACAATTGAAGTATTTCCCTTTCAAATGACAGAAACCAATCCGTATTGAAGTTTCCCCCACTTTTGAAGCACATTTGTATGTGCATCTGCCCGTTCCAACTCTATAAAAAATGTTTAATCACTCGCTGCAATCTGACAAAGCAACCTTTAATTAGCGTTGTTTTGTAAGCGGATGTCCTTCAGAGTTTTAGCCGCTCAAGTCGGCAAACCAAACGCTGCCAGATTCTCAAACTCGGGGCCGTGTTGCCCACACAAAGGTCATTCGTGTAAGATTTGGCTCCGCTTTGTCCCGTTAATTATCTCTGTATGTCGGTTTAGAAAGTTGGCTTTAGGAAAACATCTTGCTTTTGGTAAAACAAATGTTCGTTTGTTTGTATCCGGCCCACTTACGACATCCATGTGCGCCAAGAGATACACTTGAGAGGATTCTGTACTTGGAATGCCCTTGGTTTGGCCGCATGGTAATGTTATTTTTAGAAGGAGTCAAAGAAACAATGACGGGATTGTGTCCGGTAGTTTATAACCAATTTAATCAGATGTTTTTGACTAGTTTGAGAGTTACATATGAGAAGATGTTGCCTGTAGCAATAGGTCACCTAGCATTCCTGCTTTAATTTGGGTCATGTTGGAAATGAGATGGTAAGATACAGACAAACCACTCCTACACATCTCGACGTGTGGTAATAAATACGTTCCATCTAAATGCAGCCTGCCGCTCGGCGTTTGTCACAACCAGTTTTTCCCCTCGGGGCCTGCAAAAAAACATAATAGCAGATTGAATCGAGTAGGTGGTGGGATGTAGAGATGTTTATGTGGGCCCGAGCTGTGGACTAACTTTCACTTTAGACCCTGCCAAACTTTCTTTAGCTTTGAAAAGCTCAAACGGCGTCTTCGGAAAAGGGAACCGATAATAAATAAAAGGCAGGGCTTGTGTAATTTATTCAGCCATTGCTGTGTTCTTGACAGAAGGAAGCAGAATTAATTATTACCAGTCTCTTATCTTAATTAAATCTTTTCATGTCATGGATTTCACACAAAAGAGCCAGAAAAATCATGTTCATCTCTTCTTCTTTTTTTTTTTTTGCAGAGAACGGCACGTATCAAGATATCAAATATGTGGCATAAATTCATCTGGGGATTAACTGTTATACCTAACTCGAGCGTTCACCGAAGTTTTGAGTTTGACATTACGCCTGGAAGTTTTGTTGCCCTCTGTGCTGTCTGAACATAAATACAACTGCAAGAAATTCTCAAGAACGGCTGTCTTTGTAGTTCTGTAGAATCAGCAGTTGCTTGCATAAGCAACAAACAGAAGAGCTTGTCATGGAGAGGAAATCGGGGAGGTGTGGGCAAAGCTCGTTTTGATATTAATCTGTCTAACATATTCTTGACACAACTCAGAAGTGTACAGCGCAGAAATGGAAGCTATTGATTTCTTGAGGAGAGAGAGATGGCAACTTTAAGCAACTAGGGTAGGAAAGTAGATGTAAGATGTGGCCGGTTTGTTCCAGAGAATTGTGAGGAAAGCAATTCATATTGACATTCGCATCGGTGAGGTTTTGTCACGGCTCTGGTTTTGCCTGGGCTTCAGATTGAAAATATACACTCACAGTCTTTTGTGTTCATGTCCAATTGGCATTTGGGTCAATGACGAGTCAGAGTGTCCACGATAAAAAAACACTTTGAAAGTTCCTAGAGACGTGCTCTTTGTATTTGCGTTGGTTTCAACAACATTTACACCATTTTCAAGACCATTTTTAATGCGATGATGGTGGAACACTTTCCACCTTATGTGATTGTACATTGTACAGCTTGAGCGAGCCTAAAAAGTTTAACTTATCTTAGGTTTTAAGAGACCTTGACTCAAAGACAGGAGAGTACTTTGTTTATTCTGCATGTTGGCTGGACAAAAATACTTCAGAAATGCCATTCATAAATCATAAAGGGCTTGATTTATCATTTATTAATTATTCATTTATGTTATTTATTTATAGGGATTTCATTTTTCAGACAGTTGCATCAACCTAACATCTATTTATTTTTATGAATTTGATATTTACTCACACAAATTCCATTCTTAGAGCATTTATATCACTGACATTTTTAACTCCCTTGAATAGTAACATGAACCAAATCAGCGGCAGAATGCAGTGAGCTAAAGCACTCTTTGTGAAAGGAAGACGTCTACTGATGTAGTTTTGGATTGAATTATTATAATTACAATGCACGGCAGTAACGCATTTGGGATGATGAAGAAACATCGAGTACTATTTCTGAAGCATTCACAGATGCATTAGTGAGGCAGGAATACCTTGAGCTGTTGTGCTGTATGATTAATGTGATCATTTGACGCATAGATCTAGGGTTCAGATGTTGTTGACAGGCTTACAAGGAAATGCGAAATTACTTGATGGGACCGTAATGCGAGGGCAATCCCTATCGGTTTTTTTAATTGTTAATCGTACCCGTTAAAATTAGAACACTCTCTAGTCTCATTATGAAACCAATTACGTCGCATACACTTCAGTTTTTATTACACAGACTTTGACTTGTCTTTCTATTAGTATAATTGTTCAAGACTTGAGTTATATAACAGATCCTGCAAACCGTTTATCATTGTTTTATGGATGTTATACCATTATAGTGAACGAGCAAACAGTAATTTATAATTTCCAGTCTAATATTTGGTCTATATATTTATTTGAATATACAGCATTTAGTTTTTTATTACATACAGCAATAGCATACTTCTAAAAATCAAACTTGAATATACTAATTATTCAGTGCCATGTTACATATCTAGGTAACATCTGTTGCCTTTAATATATGATAAAGCCACATTTGTTTATTTGTTGGCAGCAAATAATGGCAGCAATTGGACTTCAAGTAGTTAGTTAATAAAGGTTGCAATACACAGACATTTCTGAATAATCATGAATTGAAAAAGAGTTTTTTGTCCCTCAGAGTAAGAGGTTACAACATCCGGGCTCATTGTTGCTATGCAAACCAGTTTATTTCTGACCCTCAATGGTACATATTTGAATGGATTACGTGTAGTGCCCTGTAATAGCGCCTCACTTTTCTTCATGAAGAGACTCACTATGTGTCTTGCTAGTCAGATTTTGCACGGTATTATTTTTTTCAATTGTCATCATAAAAGCAAATCCTCACAGCAGGAGGGCCACTGTCCTCTAAATTGTGTGTTCTCCGGCTTCTCTGTCCAGTCTAGTATAACTGTAAGGCGAAACTGCTTTGTAATTCTATTCAAATGTTCCAGAGGCAGCAGGAGCAGCACAGTCAGTGTTTGTGCCTGGACTGCTGCTGACATGATGGAGTAGGTCTGCATGAAGAGCGCAGGAAACCATAAATCTCCCTGTTTAAACCCCCAAAACACGATCTTTCCCCTTCTCTCTCTCGAGCGCCTTCTAACAAAAACAGACAAGGTCTTTGCACCCATGGAAGCAGACCAGTCCCTTTTCCCTGTTATGCAAGACTCGATATCGCACTGGACAGTTGTTTGGGCCAAGTTGTGTGTATTTGTGCTCGTTCATTGCCTCCGGTCACATATACCCGAAAGGAGTCCAACTCATTCTCATCTAATTTGTATTGTTTCCCAGACTTCCCCTTAATGGCTTGTTTGACATGTGTGCTCCGCGCCACTGCACACAATTATGACAAGGTGCTTAGACAACCCGGCGAGGCTGGAGGCCAACATTTCTATTGACACTCGCTCTTTTACGGCAGTGGCCTGCCGAGGACCAGCCGTCGCCTTGAGTGATCGTGATAGATGTGGCTATCTGTGCAGGTGTGAGCGTGTGTTCGTGTGCATGTAAACTAGCGTCGCTTTCCATCAAGAAGCGCATTGTTGAGAATATTGCATGCAGACACTCCTCTTGTAGTATATAGTGCGGTAACGATTTCAGTATCAACGTTAGAAGATGAAAGGGAGGAAATGAGAGGCTTTCACTCTTGTTTTGATTCTCAGTTGGGAGAATTCCGTTGAGTCCATTGGCTGAAAGAACTTTTAATGAGTGTTGTACACAGCAGCTCAATAGAAATTTTTTCTTTACAACGTCTGAAATGCCATTACCGTCATTTATGTTTTTGAAATTGTTACATATAATCGTGTATATGCTTCTTAGTTTACTGTTCTCACATTGATTTAAAACAACTCATGAGTACATCGGCACCTTGCGGCTCACAAGCATTAATCAGTGTGTCAGACAAACTACACCTTTAAATCTCAAGATAAGACCGTAAAATACAACATAGATCCAAAAAACAAGTCAAAATCAAGTCAGTTGGAAAAGGATGAAAATCTAATTCACTATTTAAACCCTGAAACCGAGTTGCCTTCAATCAAAGTTCCCTTTACGGCAAGTAATGCCACTAGGCAGCCATCTTTAAAATGCTTCTCAGGCATCTCTATATATGGGAGAACACCAGATTCTCTAAAACTGGTCACCAAGCTCCTGATTAAATTTCATATTTGAAATCGCCAGTGAAATATATAATGAAATACATAAATGTTGCTAAAATTACGTTTTAAAAAGTTTATTTCTGTGGCTAGACCAGCCAGTGCGTATTCGCAGTCCTGGTCGCACGTCTCAGAATGTTGGTTGTTCCTATAGCAACCAGAATCTTAACCACAGCTGCAGTAACGCGCTGAGTTTACGGAATAACGATTGGCTCTTTTGCTCAGAAGGCGGAGCTTCATTCAGTAAAACAGCTGTATTGAGTGTTGCATTTTTCTCCATTTATAACTATATGAGTGACATGTCTTGAGTATTCTTTTCATTTTCTCAATTTATAGATCCAAAAAGAAAATAAATAAAATAAAATTCTCCAAATGATAGCGAATAAGTATATTTCTAAATGTATTATTACATTTAAACAAGAAATAGATAAATAAAATGTGTATAGTGATATTATTTTTGACACATACCCATACCAACAAACATGAACATCTGTGCACAGTTTTTATTACCAAGTTGTTCTTTTATTTTTTTTAAAGAAGCTGGAAGATGTCAGTTGGGAGGATGTGTTTTACCCTCCTGTTTGCTTTTAATGATACATCTTGGAATCCTTAATTGAAAGAGGACAAATAAAGGCTGTTTTGTATGCAGCCATTTGCAACTCCGCCATGCAACTCTGGAGAAGCCTGCATCGAGATCATTTGCATAATGAAAGTGATTGTATGTGTCACAGAAGGAAGAGCCAGGCAGCTGGAAAGGTGGCGATTTGGGAGGGAATTTTAACACACTTCTCCGACAGAAAGAAAGCTGGAGCAAAAAAAGATTCTGGAAAAAAGACAGAAGGGTAGAAAATCCATCTGACTGGTGCATAAACAAATATGTGTGCAAGACCCCTTTGGTGATCTGGGAGATGCGTTATGAATGCAAAATCGAAATACTTTGTATATATGGCAGGAAATACGCTCAAGTTACACTGCAATGGTTTTGTTTATTATTCAACTACGTCTTGAAGCGTTAATCATCTTTAATCAGTCAAAAGCATATTTTGTGCCAAAAAAAAGAATGTTGAAGTCATTCAAGAGTAACAAAACTAACTTTAGGTTACGCTCACATCATATGTAACGCATTAAGCATGACGTTCTGCCCGGCAGGAGCCTGGCTAGATCTCTTCCAGCTGTTATCCTGCACTGTTTCCCAGCATGCCTCATTCTGAGGCCGTGTACATCATGAATAGGATCTGATTTGCTTCAATTAGTTCAGTCTGGACGTTCAACTCCGACTGTAGGAATTAATGAGCCCATCTCAGGGCCCTCCCAGAAGTCAAAACAGGCTCCAGCACTACCTACTGACCCCGAGGCTCCAACGCATCGACGAGGCCGCAGGCAAGGCTCATGGCTGGTCCCTTCAGGAGGCTGCCGCGAGGAAATACTCATGGCAAAACATAATGTACTGTAAGAAGAAATATTCTTGGTTTTCAAGTTGCTTTTTAGAAGAGCTAGTGATAGAAACCTCATCATTAGATTCGTATCAATATTTCAGTCACACTTTGCATCGTGGGGAGATGCCAGCAGGAGGGCCGTTTCAGATGCTGCATCTTATCTCAACATGAGAAAGCATGCAGATGTCATTTGCATTTCTGTTCATGCACTGCTTGCGTCTGTGTCTAAACCATCTCACTTATCGCCGTCTTCTCGAAGGGCTGCATACATCGTCCTTTCTATCAGCTTGCCTTTCGCTTTGCTGTTTCTTGAGAATGTCTGCCGTAGGCTCGGCTGTATGTGAGGTTGAGGTTGATGCCTGAGGAAGGGAAAGGGGCACCCGCTCCGGATCGGACCCAGCTGAGGTGAGAACACGTCTGGATGTGCGGCAGAAATCCCTGCAGCCAGTCTGTGCTTTCTCTGAGCTGTCAGTGCTCCAGTTTGGATGTCGAAATGGAAGATGTCAGGGTCACTGTGGTCAGAAACTTTCTGTTTTTGGAGAAAGTCGTATTTGGCTCAGTTTATAGAATGGCTTTTTTAAGGAAGATTGCACTTCTTACTGTCAAATAAATCCAGTGCCTTCAAACTTCAAATGCAAGTTAAATTTAGCTGGATTGCAAAATCTGCTCTTTTTTTATTTAAAGGAAATGGATGGTTCACTCTGTTATGTCATATTGTTCCATTCCATATTAAAATTTAAACAGACTGCAGAACTACTATACAAAATAATAATCATTTTTATTATTTAGGCTAAATTGTGCAACCCTACTGCAAACCTGTATTTTTGTTAATGAATCCATAAATAAAAAAATATATAAATAAATTTGTAATTTAATACATTGAAATGACAAAAAAAAATTAATAATGAGATTTTGAAAATAAAATGAATGAAAAAGCTATTCAGTGACTTAAGAAGCTTCGTTTTTCTGCTTGTGTCACTTTTCTGGAGCTCAACAGTGCCTGTCCTCCATCACTTCCATTATGTGGAAAAGAGCACCTGGGACATTCTGCGTAATATCTAATATTGTGTTCTTAGAAGGTCCTACATAAATCCTACTGGAAACGACATGAGGGTAAATAGAATGATGACAGACTATTTTTGGGGGGAAAATGGCCTTTTAAAACTAGTTAAAACTGTATTTTATGCGGACCGTTATGCAGAAATGCTTAATTGTAGGTATGTTGTTTCCACTGCATTGAACGTAACATTTCACACAGGTGTTGAATATTTCAGAATAAATTTCAATGAATTTCTCTAAAGAGGCACCTATTGCTATTCTTTAAAGTACCGTTTGTGTATCAAATCTTGTGTGACTAGAAACACATAAAGCATCGACTGTCTTTTTTTTGGAAGCTCGCACGACAATCCATACTCCTTTATGTGGTGTAATTGCGCAGATCTGAGAGCTCAAGTAATCATAATCAGTTATGGATAATTTTCAGCACAATGGCTGTTGTTTGTGAAGTTTTCCTTTATTTTGTCTCCAGCAGAACACAAGCGAGTGACAGCCAACTCAAGCTCCTGTGATCCATTATACTACCTTTGCGGTTATCCCGTAAAGCTCTCTCTGCTGCATAGTCCTTCAGACATTTTTTATAAGATTACAGATGATGCTCAGAAATGAATTTGAGTGGTCAGTGCAGATCTATTTTCCAGTCAGACAGCAGCACCTGGAAACACTGCAGTCTTATCCATCACACACAAGAGAAACAGCCGCCCTCAGACCGCTGAAAACGAAACAAGCAGTGCGTGGAAGCAGATATGGCTAGTTTAGCCCCAGCCTGTTGCGATATTGGCCGTGCAGGTCTCAGCAGGAGATAGCAGATCTGGAGTTCTGAGGTCTATTTCACATCACCTGGCACCTTCTAGTTTACAGTCATAATTCCAGACCACAGCGTCCTGCCGAATTCATGCGGCACGCTGTCAGATACTCGCGATCGAGGCCTCCATCCGAGAAGAAATAACAGTCTTTGATGCGATGCCTAACAACCCGCTGCTGTATTGGATTGCCCATGCCACCTTTAGTTTAGGCTGCTTTGCTCAATGCAGAAATTGAAGTCAAGTGTTTGTTTCTCTTGGCACCCCTCGCTGTACTTTTTCCCATCAGCCAAGACATCTCCGCTCATGCATACGAGACGGAGCGGCCATCGCGGAGGCGTCTGGCTTTCGATGACATCATCAGGAGGGGTGCTTGTGTTGCATGTGGAAGCCTCCCAGAAAAAGAGATTATGTGCTAGAGCCGCCATATGCTCCTCTACCCCAGGTGACTACCGGCAAAACAGGAAGTGCCACCTTTTTAATAAGCGGAGTAATGCCTGCCAGCATCGTATCAGTCACCAGGGTATAACCGTCAACTGTGCGTGTCCGTTTCACTCATCATTATTAAGTCGTTGTGTTGAGGAAAACAACAGATTTCTTATTTAAGACCTCTTTGGTTTTGGTGAAGACTTTAAATGTGAATTTAAAATGGTTGTTTTTTTCTTTTGATGAGCAGCAGAAGCTTTGTGCTTTTTTTATGTCTATCAGACTATTTTTAGAGGTGGTTGAGATTCATTATTGACATGCAGAGTTGAGGAAGATTCAGTGAGGCTGATTGGGTGTGTGTGTATGTGTGTGAGATAGGATGAATAATTAAAAGATGATGTAATGCACTGACGGAGAGAGGGAAGGAAAAAAAAAGAAGTGATACAGAGTCGGTGGAGATCTGCACTCCAGGCAGCACCGCATGAGAACTCATTTCGCTAATGCTATCAGAACATGCGAGTTCAAACGTACAAGCCGTTTTGTTTGACAGCAAGGCTTTTCGCAACTTATTTTGGGATTTGTCAGTCCTCACAAGTCTGTGTGTGTGTGTGTGTGCTGTCACACCTGAGTGCAGCTCTGCTCAGATTGTCCAGCTTCTTCTAAAAGCTTTTTATGTCTGTTTCCTGAAAACACTCCATCTGTTTACCCATTTAATTAGTGACAGATGAATCAGATGATGCATTCTGCAGTTAATGTCATTCATTTGTTTGGCTGTGCTGTTCCTGTATAGAGTGTAGGAATGTGCAAACCGACTTGTATTTGATACTGAATAGTCTCTAGTTTGTCCAGATGACTAGTCGTTCCTAGAAATCATGAATTTGTGTTGTAAACAGTTAACTAGGCTAGATTTGCATCCACCAAAACCTACTCTAACACAATTCTTAAAGTCATAGTCCATCTAAAAATGGAAATTGGCATGTCTATAACTTACTGCAATGTACTGTAATACTGTAATTCTTTTTTTTTTTTTTTGTTAACTTTTCAATACAGAGTAGCTAAAAATAATGCATAGGTCATTTAAAAGAGTTCTAACAATGTTTTAAATGTAGGGTGAACTATTCCTTTAAGAATAACAATATAAATATACTGAATGAATATTTCAAAGGTCTTAGATTCTTAATGTTTAACCATCGAGGTGATTTTAAACAACTCCTTAAAGCTTTTCTTTTGTTGATAACAGATGGTTTATAGGTGCTTCTCGTCACAAGTATGGAAAGAGCGTTGGTGTCTGTTGTATTCCCAAATGCACACGAGTGACCCAAACTCACAGCACAAGCAGAAATGAGACTACGCGGAGCAACATTTACTGCAAACCAAACGACTCTGAGACTCAAACTGACTCAATGAGCTGCTCGTATATAAAGAACACAGCACCACATTTAACTCTGAAACATTTTAATTAAATCACAGCTTTTGTGATTTAATAACAGAATAACAGTTTTGCTTCTATTGAATCATGTAGCCTTATCTGATTTTCAGCATACTAACCGTCTAAAGAACCTTTTAGCATTGCTCGTAAAATGCATATAGTCAACCTCAGTTATTGACTAATTGGATGAACGATCGAGTGTGTTTCATATTCTGCATTCATACAAACTTTTAAAGATTTGAATTATGATCAGCGTTAAAATGATCAGTGCTTTAAAAATGCCACTGCGTGAATGCTCACATGTGACTATTCACATATTTTTCATTCAATTCTCTTGATGCGCTGCAGATTATAGTCAGCAGTGTTCATACAAGACCAGCGCCTTTTACCTCAGTAGTAATCAGGTGGTCTTGAACTCTTAGCATTGCTTCATTCAGTTCTTTTCCTTCTAAAGTGCACCATTAACCTCTCAAATAACCCTACGGGAGGTACGCAGGTGATTTCTGCTGCCATATTACACTGGTAACCACGGTGACAAAAGGTTTTTGTTGTGACTACCTTCATGGCAGCCATTTTGGACCACTTTATTTGTTTATGTCCCGGATTACACCGATTATAGCTAATAGGCTGTGTTAACTGCTTAAACTGTGTTCTTTCATCCGAGGTAAAGTCACAAATTGTTTAGGCAGAACCTGAATGTAAACACATTTAAAAACATGGCTTATATGGAGTTGATTTTGATAGTTATCGGTGTATTATCATACACCTACACAGCTCAGCCTCTTCTCAAACACCTCCGATTCTGCCATACTTGCTCACCATGCCACTATGTGCAGGACTGTTGACTGCATTAGCATGTTGTTAGCATTCTGTCATCGACTGGAGCACAAATGGATGTCATCTTCCTCAGCTTCTGCTGTGAGACTCGCGTCGTGTGCTGTTCAGCTGCGAGATCTCAGTATTCTTAGACGGCTCTCGATCGTCGCTATCGTTTCTAGCATTAAGCATTTACGCTATCGATTTTAGCTTAAGATTGGTAAAATGTAATAACTACCCACATTGACTTTCAAATCAATGCATTGACAACAGAGACACAATGTGGAGGCAGTAGTCTAAGGTGGCCTCTGGAAGAGATTTGTGGGAAGAGATCAATGCAAGTGGCAAAATGTGCTTAGCCTTTAACAACAGAATGAGTAGCGCTTTTTAGCTAATGGCAGAAAATGCAATTATGTTGCATCAGACAACCTTAGACGATGTCTGTGGATCAAATACAACGCATGCTTGCATACTCAGCATGAGCGCTACCTAGCAGACGCCGTTTCATTACGTTTTCGGAGTCATTTGACTTCACACACCGGTGCTCGCTTGCTAATTTAACTCACTCCCACCTGCTGTTGGCAAAAGGATGTGTAATTGTTTTAGTTTAGAGCTGTATTTTATGATAAACGCAAATGTGAGGCAGATGAATATGCATGTACTGTTCGGGTGTCTCCATTCCATCGAGTCAGCTCACAGATGAGGCCCAGCTGGAGCCAGGAAAGACCCAGATCGGTCGGCATGACAACCTTAGCGCCAAACCGCTCATGCAACATTCATGCTGACCTTTTATTTGTCTGGTTTTGGCCCTCTCGTGGCCTCTGCGCATCGCCCTCCGGGCCTGTGCAAAGTCTTAGGGCCTCATACAGGTGTGTCTTCTATCACCTTGTCTCTCCATTCAAACCCGACTCAGCCACATGCCGCCTCGTTCAGCTTTAATAAGTGTCAACATGCTACCAACAGCAGTGCGGGGGAGGGAGAGAGAAATATGATCCGGTTTAAAGAGAGACGTATGGAGAAAATGACCTCACTGTGGAGGAAAGAGGCTGTGTTTGTGTGTCTGACTTTGTGATGGTGGAGGAGATAATTATATCAAATCGCACCTGTTACGCTGCATTCAGGGTTTTGTGAATAGCATTAACCATTGTGTTTTATTCCTTTTTTTACCTTTACCCTAGTTTTGTACAATAAGGTAGAAAAGCATTCTTACCCGTGCGTTTGTGTACATATATAAAGTACTGTATATACAGTAATGTGAAAAAGTCTTATGCCAATAGTGTTTTCATCAACAAAAAAAATGGTAGCATGTTAGTTGGAAATATCAGTTTACATTTCCAAACATTATTTTTGTCATTAATTGTAATAATGCAGTGAGATTATTGTCTGACAACAGCCAGTGCTCCACACAGAGATCTGATCTGATCATCATCAGTCTGTCTGGAATCACATGAAGAAACAATCCAGACCCAATCTAGAAGAACTGTGGCAATGTCTCCAAAATGAAGAAATAAATACCTACCTGGAAAGCTACAGTACTGTTCAAAGTTTTAGACACTTGTGTAATAATGCTGTAAAATAAGGATGATTTCAAAAATAATGCCATAAATAGATTTATTCTAGATGGATTCTAGCATTATTACAACAAAAATAATGTTTGGAAATGTAAACTGATATTTCCAACTGACACACACACTACCTTTTCTTACCACATATATCATTTTAGATACAATAATACGAATATGATTTAATGCGCTTTTGAACTATATAGAGAAACGGTGCTTTGACATGAGCAACACCAAAAATATGGACGCTGCCTATTGTCCTGTGTTTATGTGCAGGTGCGATGAATCGCGCTCAAACCAGTAGGATGTCAGAATGGTATATGTTTCTCGTCCAACAGCAATCAAATTCACTCTATCCGGACAGCATGATTTATTTGGATGTTTGTTTGTTTTGAACGATGACAAGCTGGAATGAAAACAAGCCGAAATGAAATAGGAGTAACAAGGCTACTTTTAAATTGTAAGAAATGGAAAGTACAGATAATTGCGTGAAAATGTAAGAAGTATAAAGTAAAAAAGTCAGCTAAAAAACATAATTACTCCAGTAAAGTATAGATACCCAACATATTTGTACTTCGTGACTTGACACCTCTGACCTCGGGTGTGCATCATTCACATGTTTTGACACAAAATAATATTTTATTATGCATGTAAAGCATATAGAGAAATGCACACACATTAACATACATGCTAATGTTGTTAGCGCTACTCTGACAGCTTTATCTGTAACAACTTGAATGACAACGGTGCTGTTAGTGAAGAAAATTAAAGTTTCACTAATACTCTCTCTCACACACACACACACACACACACACACACACTCATAACTTATTAACTGCATTTATATGCTATCAACTGCTCAAGCCTCTGTTACTAGGTATAAATTGAGTTTTTGGAAATAACAACAGAGGAGGAAATAATCCTACTCACAATCGGTCTTTGACGTCACACTCATGAGAATCGAAGTGCATTTTAGGTATCGCCTCCATTTGTAATTTATCGAAGCCAGATGTTAGCAATACTCTTTGGTGTTAGTAGGAGAATGGTCTTATTCATTTGTTTCATTGTGTTAAAGTCTGCAATAATAAATTGCATTATACATAGGAAAGAACAAAAACTCACCACGAAGAAAGATATTTTGGGTCTCACACTTGAAAAAAAAAAGAGACAAGAGGTGTCGCCGCTTTGGATGACCTGGGTTGCAGCGGTTATACGCTAATTCATATTTGCCAACATATCGTTTATGTTCGTTTAGCCTTATGTGTGCCTTTACTGCAGAGTTAAGCTCTGACCTTAATACAATACATCTGAACAGGTTAACCAAGAGCTTCATAATTACTAGAGCTGAGAATCTGTGCCATACAGGTTTTTGTTGCCTTATACTACTTTTCATGTCATACATGCCAGGTTGGATTTGCCTCAAATCATCGTCATCTTGATTTATTCCGCTGTCTATATAGTACTTACTTAAAACAGTGCCTAAATGATTTATCGTGCTTGTCACATCTTCTGTTATGCATTTTGAAACTGATTTTTAATACACTGTTGCGTTAATAATAAAGTATTTGTTATTTTCATGAATGTGTTTTATATATGTTATACAGGTAAAGGTTTAATGGTAGAGATTTACATGAGGAGACGTGAGGGCATCAGCGGCCTTTCAGCACTTATTTTAGCCTCACCTACCATGTGTTTTTCCTGAAACACAAGTTGCCGCACAAGTACTGCATTAAATTTCAGCATGTCTATGATCAGCTGCTGGCAGCTGTGAAATTGAGTTTAACAGCACTCTTGCTTGTGCGATATGGCTTAAGTAATATTCTTTCAAGTTGGTGAATGATAGTTAATTGTTTAAATTTATTAGATAACCACTGATTTCCCTGATAGTCCTTTTCTGCCACATGGAGCCATTCATCATTCAAAATGCTCAAATTTGAAAGGTCCCCACATTCAGTGTGCTTTCATCTACCTCAACATTAGCATCTATCACAAGCAATTGCTGAATGGCCATTCACTTTACCTGACTGCTAGTCTCATTAATCAATGAAAAAAGGGTAATACATTCAGTTCAAGTGCACTTAATGCAGATCACCTCAAATTCTTGAATATGTGACATTTGCTGCCTAAAACAGCCATTACCTATCTCTGCTCTGGAGTCAGCCTTTGTGGGACTGCTCACAAGCAGGATATTTTTGTACCTAATTCGCTTCGACATTATCCCTACTGGTAACTTCCTTTAATATGGCACCCTAATCAACCAAGGATATATTTAATTTTGCATAATTACTTCATCGTGCCATTGGGGAGAGGTGGGGGCATGAGGAGGAGAGATCCGCCAGGATTTTTGTGACTCAGAGCACAATCCTATCTGTCATCCTTCACTACACATGCTACAAATCAGAGAGCATTTTTATACAGGCCAGGAGAAAAGAGACGAAACTGAGAGTGAGAGATGAAGAAAAGGAGGGGACATTTAGAAAATTGGATCTTTGTGTATAATTACTTTTCAATTGTGTCTTAAGTCAAGGCTTGGGTTTGTGGGCCTCAGTCTGATTGCTACTCCTGAGGTAGTAGAATCAAGTGAAAGAAAGAAAGTGGGAGTAAACACTTCACAGCAGGTGTGCTGGACTTAAACTAGATTAGGTGACCACAAACGTTCTGATCCACAATCTGTTTGGTTTTTTTTGTTTTTGTTTTTTTAGATTTCAAAATTCACAACCCCACAAATCACAGTTAAGCAGTACATGCTTATCTTACAGGCCAAATTACACAACCTACAAATTATTAACACCACATTTTTCATTCTACTCTTTGTTCATTTTATGGTTATTGACTCGGTGACAAGAAATATAACAAATAATTTCACTGGCATTCACCCTTTCAAATGAAATGATTTGGCTTGTGTGTCGTTGCTTAGAAAGAATAACATTTGGATCAGTATTTGGTCTTCATGCAAATACCTTTTTTTTTGTGCACATAATTTAAAATGAGTAATGTAATATCAGTTTAAATGTGCTTTTTCTTTTTGAGTTTTTGAAGTAGTTCATTAGAATTGTTTCCTTTTGATAGTTATATATATATATATATATGTATGTATATATATGTATATGTGTGTGTGTGTGTGTGTGTGTGTGTTTTAAATATGTTTACAGTTGTGACCCTGGACCACAAAACCAGTCATAAGTGTCAATTTTTTCAAAATTGAGATTTATATATCATATAAAAACTAAGTAAGTACGCTTTCCATCGATGTATGGTTTGTTATTATAGGAGTTACTATCATACGTTTTAATATATTTACAGTAGGAAATTTACAAAATATCTTAATTGAACATGTTCTGTATTTAATATTCTAATGATTTTTTCGGATAAAAGCAAAATCAACAATTTTGACCCATACAATGTATTTTTGGCTATTGATATAAATATATCCCAGTGACTTAAGTGACTTTGTGGTCCAGGATCACAATTATTAATTATATTATTAATTATTAAACTATTATATGATAACGTTATGTGATAATTATAACCTAATATAAATAATCATGAATGCTGAATATATATATATATATAAAATAGTAGAATTGGGTTAGTTTGTTAGAATCAAAGGTTGTAAAGCTCTAAACTAGAATAAATGTTAAAGACATTGCCAGTATTCCTTGCACTCTAAGGGGCAAGGACTTGCTTGCCGAAAGCGTTCAGGTGTGAAGTGTCTTTGGTAGTAGTCCAGCTAGGGTTGTTTGATTGCTCAAGCTGGATTAGGGTGAAAACAGAGTGCCTGTTACCTGATCCAGTGTCTGCACATGCCATTACACTAATGCCTGAGCTCTTGGGAAAGTCAGTTGCACTATTGAGCTGTGGACAATGAAGTCCGCAATGGTTTTGGCGTTCATTTTAGCCCAGTGCAAGATTTGTTCCTTCCTGTTGGATCTGTTTTAGGACTAGCGTAAATCCTCAGGCAGTCCTCTTGGCCTATTTAAACAAGTGCATGTAAACTGTGTTTTGGGGTGAGTGATGGAGGCCCAGGGGCCGGTATTACGCTGGGTGGTTTGAGGCGTCAGTACCGGTTACAAAGGCCAACATTGATTCTACAGGGACCCTTGAGACCTTGTCAATCACCACCTGTCCGTTCCGCCTCCAAACAATTCAGTCAATCTTCTAGAGAACTCTTCACTGGGTTTCTCTCAAAAACTGGAGCGCTCAAAACCTCAGCCCGTCTCCTTCTCTTTCCACTCCATTTACTTTCATGGTGTTTTTCTCTTGAACACAGAAGATGTTATTTTGAAGATGTCCAAAACATTATTGGACCGTTCGTTGTGTTGATGAAAACAACGAACGAAAGTCAAACTGGTTTGGATTGACAGAATTTTTACTTTTTGGTTGAGCTGTCCCTTTAACAAATGCAGTAGCTTTCTTGCTGGCACCCGCGAATGTTGGGAGAAGCCTTGTAGTAGCATTCGCTTTATTTTGGGTGAACAAATCCATGGCTTCGTTTGCAGCGGAAGCGCATATGTTGAGCGAAAATCAGCGTCAAGAAGAAGCTTTTTAAAGCAAGGTCAGATTTTGTAGCGGTGGGGCGGGTGTTCGCCTTCTCCTCCTCTCACACTCTCTCACAAGTAGAGAAGAGAGAATTGCTAGTGTAACTGGTGTGATGGGGGTGTAGAACTCCATCTGTTCACTACATGATGGAAACCTGTCAGGGAATTGAGGCACCACCATTCGCAGCTGCCATCAAGCCACGGACAGTGTGGAAACGTGCTGCCAAGAGCTATCGAAGGGTTGGGTTTAGGGGATGGATACAGTATGGGGTGGACGGTGGATGGGCAGTGTTTCCTCACCATGGTAATTGGCTTTAATATGCCCTGCTGGGACGTCTGCGTCAAAGACCAAGCCGAGCTCTGATCTGGAGCTCATGACGCACTGGCCTTCGCCTGATGGTCTTGTTTGTCCCCCTCGCTCCATTTCTTTTGCTAACAGTCGCTCAAAACGTAGCTTCTCTCCCACACTTTCACATCACAGGCACTTTTTTTTAATGATATCGTTAGCTAAATCCCCCTTCTTTTGGCAAATCCCATTCAGCAGTCTCCAGTAAAAGTGATATATGCGGGGACAGTTGAGAGGAGGAAGGTCACGTCGGGTGGGGGGAAGCGGAAAAGGATTATATTAACCCTTCAAAGCATGCGAGGAGCTTGGGAATGGTGGACATTTCCCCCACCTTCTCCAATAGTTTTGGTCGCATTCGTGACTCCAGACACAGCAACAGACTGCTTTATCGATGCAAGGATAAATAACGGCACATAGCTATTTCAGAGTCATAAATCAAGCATTTACGCCTCATCATGTGGTCGTCTTTGGAGGGGAAGAATTTAGCAAATTTGAGAGGAATGCAATTCAATCAGCAGATGTCGAAGATGCTTTGCAGGGTAGCAGCAAGGTGTATGCGATAGTTGCTAACTTGCTTTTTTTGTGTTGTTTTCATTGGCTCATTGTCTTAGAGTTCTCGTCTATAATGACATGTCATTTGAAACTCAAAAAGGAAATACTGAATAATTTCCCCTGCTCTCCATTTGGCAAAAACATACTTTTGAGGGTTACATAAGCCACAGAACAACATAATCACAAACTCAAGGGGCAGTAATACAATTTAAAGAGCTTAAAAGCTAGCAGGGGCTTTGATGATAATTAATTTAATTCTTGTTTTTAGAATGCACAACTCTTGACCGTTGGATTTATTCTGTGCTTTTAATGTATATTTTTGTTTTGTTTTTTTAATGTGGGGAGTTATTATGTATTGGATTATTTTTTTTATAGAACGGAAGACAGCTTGAGTCTGATGGATGCACATTGCAGTTCGCTTTGATTTCTGGAAAATAGCCCGATCGTATTCTGCACTTACCTTTTAGAGTTATTAAGTAAGAAAGGAAGAGGGAATAAAAAAGGAAAAACAATGACAGCAGCTAAAACGAGCTCTCTTATTGTGAAATACTGGGTGGCTTTTAATGGGTTTTATTTTGCACTTACTTGTTCTTGGTTTGGAGGGCAGGTCACATTTTACCTAGGCAGCCTGTTCGTTTTCTTTCTGTCTTTCTCTCCTGCCACGGCTAGCTGTAAGTGCTAGAGAAAGAAAAAGAGAAAATGAAGTGATTTGTGGAGGCATTGATCGGCAGCGAGGTTATTGATCAGGGTGTTGAGCTAGATGGAGAAGGGTGGGATTTCGGGGGGGCGAGCAGCTCTTTGTCTGGCCGGCCAGCTGGCATAGAGGGGCACTCGCCAGCCCTGCTGTTAGACACCCCACCCCCCTCCAGCAGGCCACAGCTGCTGACCTCCACCGTGACATAAGGGTGTGGTTATGGCCGAGCTCTGTTTATCTAAATGATGCTGATGACAAGTGAGGTTTTCAGGGATAAATTGCGGATAGATTGGCTCGGATTTATTTAGTAATCATAAAAACTCAAAGTGAAATCCTAATCGAAGCAATCCAACATCCTAAATGGCCAGTTTTCCTCAATCAGTGGCTAAAATTGGAAGCATCTCAATCAAACTGAAAAAAAGAAAATGTCTTCCAAGGAGAAAATTATACAATGGCAGGATTTGAAGTTGATGACGATTGGCAGAGTCTGTTAAAATATCCCATTTGAAATGGCTAAATGTATTGCAAAACATGGAAGAGGCATTTACTCCAAATTAATTGTGCCTACTGATTCATTTGCACACACAGTCTGCTTTGTTAAAGCGCCAGATTAAATAAAGGAATTTAGGCAGTTTTCCATCTTTCAGATCAGTTTGAGTGCTAAGTTGGGGAGGTAGCAGTCTTATCATGATCTAGCATACTTTACTGGGACTATACAATGCTATGATCCAAACACCTAAATCTGCTTTTTAAAAAATGGGAACCATATTAGTTATCAGTTAATGTTAGTGATTTTATTTACATTTTTATGATATTTATTAATTTTATTTTAAAGGTATGAATTAGTATTCTGTATATCGAGTATAATATAATTATTTTCAGTAAGGATAATTAATCTTATTTATGCCTATTGTAACTTTTTGATTTCATTTTCATTTATTATACTATTTATTATATTATTTTGTACATTATAGGATAAAATTTTTAACGTCAAAATATGTGACCCTGGACCACAAAAATTTAAATTGCATGATTATATTTGTAGCAGTTGGCAAAAATACATTGTACAATTATTTTTTTAATGCCAAATACTGTATACTGATAAAAAGTAAATATCATATTTTGTAGATTTTCTACTGTAAATATATGCTAAAAGAGGCTTGTCATTTTCAGACAGAATTGATATTGGTGAATCCTTAATTTCATGAATTACTACAACCTAGATCATTTTAAATTGTACACAGGCATTTAAATGAAATTCTGTTTTCTGCAGGTGGTAATAGTGCAATGTTAATTGCTCAGTGCTATTTCAATGCATTAACACCTAGTTAAACTGGATTGCTGGTGGTTAGTCAAATAAAAACTGTTTTTGTGCCATGTTTAGTGAATTCGCCCCCTAGTGTACTGTAATTTAGCAGATTTGTGTATAGATACTGGAGGTCTTTTGGTGTTCCTGGGGGTGTAGCATGAAGCCATCTGGCTGTGGCCTGGAATTAATCCAGAAGAGATGCCACAGACCCCCATCCTTCTCCATTATTGAACACTTTCTATGCCGCCCCTTCACCAAGTGCAATATCTCAATGGATTTCCGGAAACATGTATTTTCACTCTTCATTTTAACCCATTTCAATATTACTTCACTCTCGTCTTTTCAGGGAAAAAAAGGCTGATGAGAGAGAAAGAGTGGTGGAAGAAAAAGCTGAGCGAGGGGGAAAAAAGGATAAATTAAGTGAATCGGTTGAACAAAAGCATATGATGTGGATGGACTACAGGGCAGATCAGAGGGAGCGCAGGAAATATGGGTACACATGGTGGAAAGGAGGATGTGCATGAAAGAGTATTCAGAGGGGGAGAGAGAGGAAGACACACTCCTCAACACACTCGCTCCGGACGGCTTTAAATAATAGAATCTTGCGTAGCATCACTGCCAGGCACCAGTGACTTATTCATGTATATTTCAGGAAGTTGTAATCATTTCAATGCTTGTCTGCTTTCTTTTGTGCCAGAGATGAAATTTTGACGGAGTTGGGCCTGCTCTCAGGTCTCCATCTTTAATATTTTGGCTTGAGAAGTGCTACTGTAGTTTTTCCCCAGGCCTTTAACTACTCAATACTATCGATTCAGATTAAAAACTTCCCACTTGCTATCTGACATATGAACGTCTAACCAGTTTATCTTGTGTTGTTTAGGGACAGGTGTGTGTGATTCTGGTTTGAAAATATTTCGTTTACTTGCTATTAGTTTACTTGGTAACATTTGGAGCATGTTTTCTTTATGAAAAGGGCCTACCGTCTATATCCTTGACCACCATGTCATCATAGATTTAGCTGTCCTGGGCTACAGTGCCCTTTGGTAGGCAATTGGGCTCTCCTTCCTAAAAGTGGTTGCCATAAACATGCTTGACGAAAAACAAAATCACATTTCTGTGTATCTTCTTTTCACGTATAGCACTTCTTCATTCTGACTCTTTTCTCTGTCCCTTGCCCTTTGTCTGTGATGTGTGGGAGAGTTTTAACCAAGAGTCGGCGCTGGTAAATAAGTTCAGTGAGGTTTAAGCTGGGGTCAAGGCCTCGAGCTGGCGGGGATGAGCACAGAGAGAGAGGAATTGATTGGGCTTTTATATGTGGAAATTGAGAAAATAAAGGGTGTCTTTGGCGTGACCTGCCCTTGCACAGTGTACTATCTATAGCTACAAAGACACAAAATAGCACCAGCTTTTATATTTGTTTTTCTTTTCCCCCGACCCTTCATTTTAGTTTTTAATAAAACGTAATGAAATGGAAAGACATGGAGGAAGAGGGTGAAATTGAACAAAATAAGCAGTGAGAGGGAACCCCAGCTAAAATAAAAGCATCTTGAACCAGTCTAGGTTGGTTGGTTGATCCCACGTTGTTCTGGTTTGCTGCTTTTAGAGGAGTTTTGGAGTCTTGTTAGCTAGACATTCTGCAAAGCCAGCTGAACACAAAATAGCCTGGCTGGGAGCCCAGCTAAATTAATTTTAAGCCAGTTTCAGGCATGTTCGTAGACCAGTTTTACCTTCTTGAACCAGCTTTGTGCAGGCTAGAAGAGCTTGACCAAGCTGGGGGACCAAATAGATCATTTTAAACCATCAGTAGAGTTATACCTACTTAAATAACCTGCTTATTAAGCTAGGAGATATTGACCAGAATGGGAGATCAATTTAGACAAGTTTAAACAGCTTTAGGCACGCTGGGAGACCAGTTAGACTTGCTTAAACCAGTTTTGGCCTCTTGGGAGGTCTGTTATACCATAGTTTACCAGCTTTATGCAGGCTAAACAGTTATTGGCTTAAACCAATTTAAGATTTACCAGATTAAATAAGCTTTGTTTAGGCTTGACCAGGGAGGGGTACCGATTAAACCGCCTGAGACCAGCTTAAGCAATTCCATGAAGGATCAGGTCAGAATCAGAATTGGAGGGAGACCAACTAGACCAGCATAAATCATTATTGAGTAGGCTGGGAGACCAGTTATAGCTTCTTAAACCAGATTTGTGAATGCTAGGAGATCTTTACCAGAAAGGGAGATCAGGTAAGACAGCTTCGGGCATGCTGGGAAACCAGCTAGACTTAAAGGGGTCATACAAACCCAGTTTTCCACAAGCTAATATGATTATTTAGGGTTTTAATGGAAAGTTTGTAATATAGTTTGTTTTAAAATTTCACAAAGATAGTTTGAAAAACGCTAATTTTACCCTGTCGTAAACAGCTCTTTTGAAATCACTCTGTTCTGTGTACTTGCCCTTTAAATCTTCACGAGCTCCACTGACTCCGCCCCTCTTTTCCACACGCTCTCAGAGGATCTTTTTTTAGCCGTAATCATAGTGAAACTTGCTAATTAGCACATTATTAGGAAAGGCGATATGCAAAGATTCATTAAAAGACATTATACTCACTTCTTCTGTAGGTGAGACTGCATCATGAAGGATTCGCGCGAACATAAACACATTCCGGTTAAACAAGGGCGCGTTTCCCTTCAGATCCTCTGCGTCTTCAGTCACTCAGATGTCAGGAGTAAATCACTACTGCTATGTAAATTAATACGTTTAACAACAAAACACCTCAATCTCTTAGGAGTCATGCTTGTCTCTGCGTCTCGGTCTAATGACGGCTCACTCAGGGCGGGTCTGAGGTAAGACACCAGTTCAGTCTGTGTGACACGCTGCTGTCAATCATCTACTGTGGGTGTGGCCATGCATTTGAGAATGGCTTGATTTCAGAAGGGGAACTTATTTTTATTAAATAAATAAAAAACTACCTGTGGATCTTTATCATTGTAGGGTGGTTGTGTACACACACTTCCAACACACATTTCAGTCCAAACTGCTTGAAAAAGTGCATGTACCACTATATGACCTCTTTAAACAAACCAGTTGTGGGCTGTTGTGATGTCAATTATACTATACTTAATGCAAGCTGAGAAAATAGTTATTTGCTTAAACCAATTGAGGAAACCAGAAATGCCAGATTAAATAGGCGTCTTGACCAGAATGGGAGACCAACTGGACATGCTTAAACCATTTGTAGGCAGGATCAAAATAGGAGACCAGGTTAAACCATCTTTGAGACCAGTTAGACTTGTTTAAACCAGCTTCAGGATGGTTAGGAGAACAGTTTCAGCGGCAGCTTAAACCAGCATTGTGCTGGCTAAGAGAGCTAGACTAGGTTAGGAGAACAACTAGGCTTCGACAAGCTGTGAGGGTAGTTCGACCAGTTTCCAACCGGGAAACAGTCTGAGGAGTTTAGATTGAAGTCCTTAGTTCCGAACTTGCACACATACTCGCACACAGTGAATATCTTCTGAAACTTCAGCCAAATAGCTACTGTTTATAACTGCAGTGCAGAGTAGTCGATAACTTTATCAGACAGTAAACACTGAGAAATCTGTATAGGAAGCCTCTGGGATTTACGTACAACCTGTTATACTGAAGTCTTCTTATTCTACTAGACTCCAATCGCTCGCTCCCTCAGACTGTTTTTGTTATTGTAGAGCAAAACTGATGCTGTGTTTGCCTCACCGTGAGTCAATGGTCAAAGTCTCCTGAGTCTTTCTCCATTACTCATGCACAGAGCAGAGGTGTTTCACACGTACCCCTAGTGGTCTTGTTATAAATGGAATTTTTAGAATAATATCTCAGAAAATGGATGTCTCCCAGGAGATGAACGTGTCCTCACTGACACAGACAGGCCATTATTCCTCAGCCTTTTATTTAGCGACCCAATAATGTGTTTTAATATATTTTTAGTATCACTTTTTGTCTTGTGTAACGCCCCTGGACCATCATTTTGCATCATCACAAATATTATTAAGTGAAATGTACAGTGCCAAAAAACAACCAATAACGGGTCTCTTCATCTCAAACCTAACCTAACAAAACACAAAAACTGACATGTTATGCAATGAATAAGAAACAATTATTACTGTATTTTATCGAACTACAGGCTTTATATATGTAGATTCACTATACTGTTTCCAATTTAATTTTATTCATTAAAAGATAGCGCAATACTGTATATGAAGCCTGGAGCTGCCGTTCTTACAACTTAATGCACATCTATATGTGCGAATGGGGCCCATTGTAAAACCAACAACGTCTTTTCCCCATTGATTCTAGGGCTGTTGTCATGGTAACATGTTCCAGCGCTCATGGCTGTGGCACCACATGGATGGAAAATGAGCGTGAAGCTCACAACGCCTAGGCTGACATCATGTGCAGCCACAGGAAGATTCTACTCGCACTTCTACATAACGCAGGTTGCGAAAGACATGAGTACCTAATGCATATATAATGAGCAATGTGTGCTGAAGGACTACGTTTTCACTTCACACAGAATGCATAATTGCTACAATTTCAGCCAATCAGAACTAGAGATGCTTCAATAATCAAATAATGGTCATTTTTACAAGTCGTTACAAATGACGAGTATGGAAAATAGATTCTAATTCTATTAATTAGAGTTCTGTAAATTAATTACAAGGAAGTGCTCACATAATAATCTGAAAGATGGGAATTGTTTTCCAAAGGATTTTTAAAGTGTAATGTTGTTATATCCTAATTTTACAAATATTAGTGCTGTCAAATGATTAATTGCAATTTTTTATATAATACTTGTGTGTGCAGTGTATATTTATTATGCATATATAAATACAAACACATAACGTATACATTTAGAAAGTGTTTTTATGTATTTACTTGTATATATGTATATCAATATTATGTATATGACATAAAAACATATTTAAAACATATTTTTCATAAATATAGTCATGTATATGTGTTTATATATGCATACATAATATGCACAGTACACAATTTTAGATGTGACAGCACTAATATTATATATATATATATGTATATATGTGTGTGTGTGATTTTGATACATTTTCGGGAGGAGCACACACGAATAATTAGCTGGCTCCGCATTTCCTCAATCAGCCTATTTCATCCCATCCAATCAAATCTAAACACCTCCACCTTAAATAAACCTGTTTCCTTACCTTTTGTATCTCATTACGCATCCCTCCTCCGCCCCTTCTCTTGCTTTCGGGGGGCATGCGGGGTTCGAGCCGGACGACGAGCTCGATCTCCCAGCTCGCCCGCTGGACAGCCCGCCAAACATGCTTCGGTTCATTCAGATTATGAGGAAATGTGAACTTGTGAAATCAGCATTTTGTTAATAAATATATAAATATATAATTTATTTTTGTATTTGTTTTTTTGTATCGTTACATTGATCATTACATTACCGTTCACAAGTTTAGGGTCAGTATATTTTTTATTTCTTGAATGAATTTCTGAATTGTTTTGTTACATTTGATAAGAAATGATAGTAAAGACTTGTACAGCAGTGTGCGTGTGTGTGTGTGACCAAACATAATCTAAATCTAAAAATGTGCAGAAATGAGCATGAACTTATTTTCAGTATATTGCTGCATAGTGATAATACAAAAAGAACTTGCTATTGTTATTTTTGTTTTGGACAAAAGACAAAAGCATCTGCATAGATTTTGGCTGCTTTTCCAGAGTGCTCCAAATAAAAGAGTGCTTAATATGATTTTTCAACAAAGGCGCAGGTGTTTTAGCGCGAATCGAACACTTGATGTGAAGTCATGTGGAATGAAATCATGAAATCATTGAAAAACTACACCTATGGATGAAAATCTGGGTGGTCCGTCTCACCTGAGAATCGCATACCATTGGAAAATCTTTACTCTCAAGTGATGGAATGGACTTCAGAGTGCCTCCCCACTTTCAAAAAGCATTAAGGAAATAGATGTTTCGCATGCATATGCATTATTAACACATGAATATGCATTGCTTCAACACTCAGCACCTGTCACGCTCACAGCCTTTATTTAGTAGGGTTGTGTGCTGCAGTGTAGTTTGTTTCTCCAGGGCTCAGAGTCACACACCATTCAGCGCTGACCCTAGATCCAGGTGGTCCACTCTATTATTACATATATATTTGATAATGCTCAACAGCCACTAGGTGTAAACGCTTGATTTCTCTGTGCAAAGCACGAAGTCCACAGCCATTGATGCAGGGATTTGTGGGAAAATGTGAGTCACTGTGAGTCAACACTCACTTCTTATTTGTGGCAGTTAATATCTACACGATTAAAAGTGTTTGCATCTAAAGTTTTGAATCGCTTTAATTAAAGTTCGGTAAATTAATGAATTTGATGGAAATACTATTACGTGGGCTCACATAATAATCAGAAAGATTGTAAGTGTTTAGCAAAATGATTTTGGAGATGTAATATTGGTGTGTATGGTATGTATTTTAATATAACACTACCATAATGGTTTTCAAATATGTTGTTATTGCAGTTTAAAATGATATTTTTCTATTTTAATATTCTTTTAAATTGCGATGCAATGCGTTCTTCATGGTCACATGATTCTTCATGAAATCATTGTAATATTTTTATTATTCAATTATTTTTTTAATTTATATATGTATTATGAGTGTTAAAAACAGTTTAGCCTCTTATTTGAATTATTTAAGTATTTTTCAGGATTCTTTAATAAATAAAAAGTTAAAGTATTTATTTAAAATGGTTTAGGATCAATACATATTTTTTCTTTAAATAAAAAGTGATATATATATATATATATACAGTAAATATATACATACTCATAAGTATCTTTAAGGCAAGCTGTTCAATTCTCTTGCTTTCTATTTTTGTCACATTTTGTGCAAATTGTAAAAGGTTAAGTAGTTTACAATAATTATGATGATTTGATTATAACATTATTACATGAGGAGCAAAATTACATAATGATTGAGAAAGCAAATTGACTTATTTTCTGCTTTCTTGTTTTCTTCGAGCATTAATTTATACAGCATAAGATAATAGGAATAACACCAACCTCTTTAATTAGTCTCTAGATACGTGACTGAAAAGCGCGCCTCCAGGAAGTGCTGTCCTTTACAGCCCAATCCCAATGAGATCCACAGGCTTTCACGGAGTCTCTATGACCGTGTCCTCAAGTTGTTGGTTTTGACCTGATTTACTCAGAATCAACAAAGGGCCGGGCTGCCACAGTGCTGCGAAGAATCTCAAACAGGCACAGAGGTGACAAGCACAGTGTAAGGAGACAACAGTGTGCAGGTGTGCATGTCGGACTGACAGCAGAGTTTAAATGCAACTGTCCTCACACCTCAAGCTCATGTGTGCACGCTCACGTTCCACATGTGTGATTTTGTGTAGGTAGCTGGTCACTGCTATAAAAAAAAAAGCCCATTTAGTTTACCTGATAGCTGCCAGTCAGTTTGTGGCAGCTCCATCGTGGACCCTGCCTGGGGAATTGTGGAAGTTTGTGTTTTGATGGCAGTTGTGAGACAGGAAAGCAATAGAATGAAACCGTCTCAGAGGAGTTAACACAGATGCTCACCTGTCAGTATCAGAAACGAGAGAAAGTTGTGTGTAAGTGTGTGTGTTTTATGTGTTTGTGTGTTCTTGTATGAAGTGAAGTCAGTGATCAGGAACAGCTAGACAGATCCTGGAGCATTTCGAGTGGTCATGCCACCCTGTCTGGACCTGTTCTGCTAGTCCGTGATAAGAAAAAGTGAAAGAGCGAGAGTGTGTGTGTGTGTGTGTGTGTGTGTGTTTTAAAGATCAGTCATCAAAGACCAGGTCTTCTCAGCATAGACTTCTTCTTGCTTTGATTTAGAATAAGAAAATAACTGTAATGCTGTACATCTGCTTAGATCCCAAAAATGAAAGTTCTTAATCATACTAGGAACTATTTTCTTATTACACACACACTTACATGTGTATTATAC
>JAUMHP010000080.1:9261309-9289993 GCA_032361065.1 Enteromius trimaculatus
TAAAAGTAAAAGTTGCTAAAAATAAAACTACTCCGGTAAAGTACAGATACCTGAAAAATGTACTTAAGTACAGTAACAAAGTACAAATACTTCGTTACTGCCCACCACTACTTCTGGGTGAAAGCATGTGCGTAATCTGCGGCTGTTTGCACCGAGTGAAAAGTGTACGCTTACGCAGTAATATTCTCTAAAATGGTCAAATGGCTCTCTGATATCATCAAAAAATATATCTTAATTTGTGTTCTGAAAATAAGCGAATAGCTTGTGGATTTGAAATGACATGAGGGTGAGTAATTAATAACAGAATTTTCATTTTTGGCCCTTTAATACCCTCTCAATCTGCAATTGTCCTGTTTATAGGTTTGTCTGTATTGGTATCAAATAAATATTGTTTAACTGATAAATCCCACTCATGAACTTTAAAGATTTGTTAATGGTTTAGGTGCGCTTAAAGGCACTTTTGCCTCCCTTTTTAGAGACGTGGTGTGAAAACTAACATCCTGTTTGGCTGATTGTTCCCCGTGATGGCTCGTTATTCAGGCACAGCTCGGGTCCTGGTGACACCTCCACGGCCACTGAGCTCGGCAGCCGCCGCCAGTGGCACATAGCCAGCCCCTTCCTCGTGCAAATGAGTTTTTCGCTCACCCTGTTCCACCCCTACATCGGCTCCCATGCTCGTGCGTGGAGATGCTCGCCACAACACATTCACCTGTCTCCGTGACAGGAGACTCAATTCACACTCATCAACGGCTTCGCGGCTTCCTTACTCCATCTGCAGAAAAAACCCTGCGGTTCCTCGCTTTCAGACTAAATTTAGCTTGGGTTACGTCTACTACACAGTCTGGGCCTGTCCACCGGCAAACAATTATACCAAGATCGACAGTCTACTTCAATAATAGAGTTCTCTAAATGATTCTGGAAGCAGATACTCTGTGATGTAGCAACATCCATCATAGAGATGGTTTTTTGTATCCTTCTAAAAACCTCGTTCAGCTGAAAACCAGAGTGATCTTCTCATCTGAAAAATGTTGCTAATATTATCCAGCTTGCTTCTGGTAAATAGTAATAGGGGTCTAAGTGGAGCTGCACAGGGCTCTGTGCATGCTCTGCAAATCAGATGCTTTGAGCCAAAACTATTTTTAAGTTAAAAAAATTGTTTGTTTTTTTAACTTTCGTTCGCCCATATTGGGTTCCATCAGGCTCAAATCTGGTATATCACATGCGCCTTGTCTTATACCAACACTTCCACACAGCTACTCTATATAGGCTCACACAAAAACACCCAGATGTCGACGAGAATATGATCAATGCCATCACCAGAGCTTCATTCTGCTGCTTATCCCCTGGAGAATGAGGATACTTCTTACACAAATCTGTTTTTCTTGCTCTCCTCCTCTGTCTCTCTCTCTCTCTCTCTCTCTCTGCTGTCCTGCTCACTTCCGAAGGGGGAGGATGTAGTGTTGAAGTGAGATAAGGCAGATTACAGCAGGACGGGCACATTAAAAAGCCACATTTTCCACGCACTCGCTTCTAATACCAGATGGGAGACGCTTTTTACAACTTATTCATGTATTCATGCATTTGACTGGCCTGAATAATGCATTGTTATTTTTAACCCCTTCAACACTCGAGTGGAGTATTGAGTGCAACAATCAGGGGCTTACCAACCGTTCTACCACTTTCAGAAATTTCTGAGGACCCCCTGTCAAATTTTTGAACTGTAATAATTGAATTTTAAGAGCTTCATTTGCTTGACCAGAGTGCGCCGAATAAAAATGTAGGCGGCTGCATAAAAATGTCTGTTTTTAAACCCGAAATTTTCACAGGCTGTCGATCGATTAATCGTATTCTGTGTGGTCATAATATTTCCTGATGTCGTCTAATTAATATTCATGAGCTAATCGGATGATTGGAGCAGTAAAAATCCCAGCACAGCATAAAAACCCCATTTCCTTTCTCAATAGAAAACACATTTCTGCAATAGCAAAATTTGAATCTCTCTTAAATACGTCTATTTAGTAATAAACTTTTTGCTTGTTTATAAGTAGATCTGATCCGTGGACATGTCATTTACAAAGCTTCATGGGCTACTTAGCTCACAGCCTTTGGCTTTTTCTCTGATTTTTTATTTTATTTTTGGGTTAAAAAGTCTATTATTATGTTATCTCGGAGCTGCTTGGTTTGGTTCATAGCTCTTTTTATTCATTTTATTATTTAGTTTTTTTCTTTTTTTTAGTTTTTATCCCTATGGGGAAAGTAAATGGGAGAAATTATGAAATCAAGGCTGCTGACGAAGTGAGTGATAGCTATTGCACTAATTTTAATTGAACAGAGTATATATTACCCTGTATTTACCACGTCTGTACAGTATGTTTACCGTGTGCCTTGATATTTGATGTCCCCAGTATGCTTCAGGACACATTCTGTGCTTTTGAAAGTAAATCATAAAGGCATCTTAAAGAAACAATCGCAGCTGATTGGGTATGATTATATTTTACCTTTGAAAACAACATTTGAATGCACTCCCGTACTTAAATACATGCGCTCGCTGTGCCAGATAATGATTATTGACTGTTACATTCAGCTTCCTGTTTGTGTAGCACACAGTCAGACACGCCGCCACACACCAATGGCACAATCGCTACCATTCCCGTCCCCTTATGATAATAAGCTGCTATTTGTCCTCTTTCTAACCCTTTCCTCTTGGTTGTCTTGCGAGGAAAACAAGATGAGTTCATTTCGGCCCATAATTACATTTCCCTCAAACGATGTCCTTCTCTTTCGCGACCTTTCTCGAATCACGTACACAGACCCACACCACTTCACACGCTTGCACATTCAAGTGTGCAAAAGTACAAAACCATTCACGAATACCTGCCTGTGTCCACTCAAGGCCCTTTGCAGTAATCACAGAGGTGTCTGGCCGACCTTTCTCAGGTTAATGCAGGAGAGAGCAGCTCTTCCCATCAGCCAGCGGGGTTCTGGTGACAAAGAGATTCTTCACATGACCCTCTCTAGAGCTCTTTATGTCTGTTACAGTCTCCGCGGAGCACATAGGTGCAGGAGAGGCCAGCCACTTTGAGAGAGATTTCTTTTAAATACTGTTCTCATTTCTTCTTGATGCTGTAGAGATCAAATAGCAGTCAAATTCACCTGTTCTAATTACTTTATGGAGTAAAACAAGTTGATCTTTGAAAACTGACCTTTCGATTGATTTTAGATTACCTTACTCATATGAAAAATACTTTGCATAATTATAGTAACCTGATTAGTGTCTGGTGTGTGCAGTACCATAAAACTAGAAGATTTTCTAAATGTATATAAGCAGTACAATTAGAATTTATAAAGGATAATCAATACAACATGAATAGTTTACTAATCATAATGTACAATATACATGTAATCAGTTGATACCCTACACCGAACCTTCACTGTAAGCATGTCACAATTCAGTTCATGCAGTCATATATAAATATTTGCTGTTTTAATGCTTTCTGGGTATCCACATTTTGTTGTATGAAGCTGCCAGACCACTTGAAAATCTAATTCCGTCTCTCCCGACAGACTGTATATTATCAACTTGCAAAACACATGAATACCAGCTGATAAATGTGTGTGTGTGTTTGAAAGGGCTTGCTTGAAGGAAAAGAAAATGATTAGCGTCAAATGTGCTTGCTGATTGTACTCAAAATTTGTTTGAAAGAGAAAAAAAAGAAAACTTTTTTTTTTTTTTTAGGATATTGCTTTTAGCCAAAACAAACAATTCCATCTTTGTCATTATGTTTGAGCACTGCAGTAACAGAGAGCAGTGTGGGGAGAGATCATTATGTAAGCTGTATGTAGCCTACAAAATAAGATTTCTTGCCCTTTTCTTTGCCCGCTATCATTAAACTTTGACCTCCTGAAAATCCCAAAGCAGTTGCTTTGAATCCGGTGACCTGTTTCCATTGGAGTGCAGAGCCTGCTTGCGCCTTGCTATTGTTAATTAGTTTTTCTTGCTGAAAAAGCTATCGCTATTAGACCACTACTGCTTCTACGTGAGAATTTTAACAAACCCCTAACATTAAGAATCAAACTTCAAAATGTATCTCGTCCTACATTGTTTGTGCTACGGAAATGAATTATAAATTACACCTCCTATCTTGCAACTTTATGAGGTGTGCTGTTACTTCTGTAAGCAGCCAGACTTCTGATTTTCACCTGGCAGATGGAACAACAGGCAAGAACAAACAACAGACTTGAACTGTTGGAGAAACCAGAGATTTTTGTTTTAAAGATCGGGAAATTATAGAGACCTGGAGTGTGCTTTTTTGACCTAGCAACTACTCAGAACATCCTAGCGTCTACAACATCTATGCAATACCTATCATCCAGTGCTTGACAGATTAGGTGTAATCTGAAATGTAAATTGCAATCAGTACAATATGTAAATTATCTGTCCAGCACTGAAGACCAATAACCTTATTCACATTTTCAATATGTTTTTCTGCCACGTTATACCACGTGCCTCCAGTTTTCACTTCCAGAACACTTGCTTTTTTTCTGAATTAATTTTCTACTTCTAGGAATATATAATACCTTTTGCACATAATTGTACATCAATTTTTAGCAGGCTATAGAAGCAGGGATTATGTTTGAATTAATCTAGATTGTGATCTCTTCCCAGTCCTGCGGATGCATAGATTTGTCTTTTGCATACTGAATGCACACGACGTGCTGAATTAAATCCAGTCTTATGCTGCGATCTAAAGCCTGTGCTAGTGTTTGCAGTGTACTGCATTGAGTTAACGCTCACTAAAGCTCACAGGAGAATAACCTCGTCTCTGATAGATGTGTTTGGTAGTGTATTAAACCCGTGAGCTAACGTCGTCCTGCTGGTCTTGCCCGTGATGTTACCTCTGTGTCTTCACAGGCCTGAGGTCATAAGTGGCTCACCTCGGGAATAAAACACAAGTATGCGCACTGACAGCTATCGCAGAAGAACAGGAGTTCCTGGCCTTTGAATCCAGCCACAAAAAGATGTGCATTATCCATTTTTGTGCCTAATTTTCTTTATCCAAGGGCGACACTGAGGCATGCAAAAAAAGGAAGACAGCTGCAGTCAAATAAGCCCTTTGAAGAAATACATCAAAAGAACAAATCATCTCGCCGTGTGAGGGATGACAACAGCAGAGGGTGGGACTCCGGCTTTGGAGGTCATCTGTAGAGATTCAGCTTCATTTTTTGGGACGACTCCAGTTTTTGCCACCAATGCATCACAGCAAATATGGCAGGAAACAAGAATGCTTGGGAATACTATTGGAGAGTTTTCTCTAGACTACTATGTTCAACTCTTGAAAATTGTAGTATGGTAATGACGTGTTAATGCATTTGGTCTTGGTAGAATAATATGATGCTGTTAGTATTTAAGACATACTGTTGCTGTACAAGTAGAATATACGTATAATAACCCCTAGTAGATCTACACAGGTGGAGCTGGGGATGGTGGAGGCTTTTAAAATAGTGTGCTCTAGTGGATGGTAACTAGCCATTTAAACGTAACATCAGCTTGTGCCAAGTAGTTTAACGCATTGAATATCATCAGTCTGCATTACGACTAATCAGCCTGCATTATCTAGAGTTTCATGACAAAGCTTGACATTTATGACATTGCTCCCATTCACTTCTATTGTAATTGCCTCAGTTTAACATCAATTTATGAATTTTTGGGGTGCTATTATTCCACCAAATACGGTTGATAGTGGTTTACTTGGGTTGAATCCATAATATCCAGAGGAAATGAGAGCGACACCAACCGCAGCTCTTCTCAAGCCTCCTTAACACATACGCAAACTCATACATACACATACATCTTCTGTCACGCTGGAGAGGGCGCCCGGGGCTTGCGGTGCAGGGCGGGTTGTGCCGAGCCGATCCCGTCATGATCACGTAGCGGCCGTTGACAGCTCCCTGCACGCATTACGCATTAATACATCCAGCACTAACACATTATCACAGCACAGTCTGAAAGGGGGATCAGTGGAAGCTTCCTCGCTGTCTCGACTTCCTCTCACTCTGTTTATGCCTTATTAGTTCGTTGTATAGGTTCTATTATTTCCTACTTTTCTTCCTGTCCTAACCTCTTCAGAGCTGGAGGAGAGCAGTTAATTGGCTACGAGAGACATTTCCAGTTCATCAATAGGTAACTATAGACTCCCACTCTTTCCTCAGGATACTGTATTTCTATTCTTGAAAATGAGCACTAAAAGCACAAGGAGAAAACGGCTCATCTCTGTTGTGACCCCAATGGTTCGTAGCCTCTCGGCTTGTGACGCCAGTCACATTCTAACAGGCAATTTACCTGCTTGTCTCAGCCTGAGAGGGCAGCTTATCTGTGCAAACACTGCGGAGAGCCGCGTATGCACCTTATACCGGAGGGGTCTTTTGCATTTTAATCAGCTCGTCCTTTTTCTCAGCGCTCATCAACTTTCAGCGACAATAGGTGGAAAAGCACCGACTGTTGTTTAATGGGCTCGCTGAGGCAATTCTGCGTATCGTCACAGAATAAACAGAGCGCCACGGAGAAGAAAGCTATTTATGCGGATCGTCGGACTCTTCTCAATGTGTACTTCCTGACAGACACATCAGAACCGATTTAAAGAACGGCTTTACATCAGACTGATGAAATCAGATGTCTTAGAGGCAGAATTTTGGGGATGAGGCCAATCTGTCGAAGCAGAAGTAATGAGTCAGAGCTCAGCTGCCATTAGTTATGACTGTGAGAATGAGGAAAGTACCGGAATGCGTCAGCCCGTCTCAAAGGCCATCATAGACTGAACAGACTTGTTTATCATTTTAGGGAAAAAATAAAACTGCATAGGCGAAAGAGGGGTCGCAATTTGCAACATGTTAGGGATGAATCATACGGCAATAAATAAATGATTTTCTAATTGTAATTATTTTTTGTATTAGTTTTAAAATAAAATGTTGCATTTAAATATTATTAAATTCAATACAAATAATTTTAACATTCGTGTTTATATTTATAATAGTAGTTTTTATCGTTAAAAATGTTTCAGTTTTCACATGTACATCTCTCCATTAAGTTTGGCTTTTTCTACATATATGGTCACATGACAAAGTGGTTCTCTACATTTAAGGGCCCAGTAAGTCCTAAATTATGCAAATAGTATTATATTAATGGTCAGACTTTATTTTAAGGTCTAATTCTCTCCATTAGTAAACCATTAATTATTACTTCTGCCTCAGGAACACCTAATTTGCTGCTTGTTAATAGTTAGTAAGGCTGCCCTTTATAAGTAGTATTAAACAGCCTATATGTTGATATGCATGATAATAATTATAAGCAACTAGCCAATAGTGAGAATCGGTTGCTATACTAAAGTGTTACCATATTCCATATACCAAGTTAAAACTAAAAAACATAGAGCATTACATTAAATTAGTAATTTTTAAAAGTGCTGCCATCCAAAAATAAGTGTTTGTTTACTTAATATTCGTGTTTGTATACATTATATGTTTTATATAAATCATATAGAAATATTAGTGCCTTAAAATGATTAATCGCAATTAATCTCATCCAAAATAAAAAAAATCATTTACAAAATATATGTTTGTGTACTTTGTATATTTATTATATATATATATGCATGTATATGTTTAAGAAAAAAATTTGTTGTGTATTAAATATATTTATAAAATATAATATAATTGCATTATCTTTTAACATGGAATATGAAATATATAAACATAACATGTGTTTCTAAAATATACAGTATATGTGCATGTATGTATATTAATATATACATCATAAATATGCACAGTGCATATACATATGTGACCCTGGACCACAAAGCCAGTGTCAGATTTTCTGAATAAATTAGCTTTCAATTGATGTATGGTTTGTTAGAATATGACAATATTTGGCCAAGATACAACTATATAAAAATCTGGAACCTGAGGGTGTAAAAAAAATCTAAATTCTAAGAAAATCATCTTTAAAATTGTCCAAATTGTGTTCTTAGCAATGCATATTACGAACCAAAAATTAAGTTTTAATATATGTACAGTAGGAAATTTACTAAATATCTTCATGGAATATGATCTTAACCTAATATCCTAATGAATTTTGACATAAAAGAAAAAGCTATAATTTTGACCCATACAATGTATTTTTGGCTTCCATTTTGGATGCAACTATTTATTTATTTATTTTTAACGAAAGAAGTGAAGTTATGAGAGCTTTTGACTGTTGTCTATTCTACATTTTTGTATACCAATGTATCTCTCAACTTTCATGAATTCAGCATCTCTACAAAGTGTAAAACACGACCCGTATGTGGCTGTTGTCTGCAGTACCAGGGCGTGTGTTAGCACTTCCTCCACACAAACACTCACAATGAGTTTTTTGTTAGTGCGCGTGGTTGGTTAGTTAGCGAGCCCAGACTGATAAAGTGCGAGGTTCAGACGTGCAAAGACGAGGGAGGCACAGTCATCTTTTTTTAGAGAGAGAAGAGGAAAAGAGAATGAACGCTTTGATCACACAACACACGAAAGCGCCACTGATCTCATCCGTTTCGCAGGTTTATCACATGTGTGCGAGTGGGTTTGTGTGTGCGTGTCACGCTGCAAAAGTAGAGCGAGGTCCTCAGAGACAGCCACAAACCTTTAATTAAACAAGTGGGTTCTCTTAACAGATTTACACAAAGTAAAACCCTCAAATGATAGAGGAGACTGAAGACTGATATGACGCACGACAGAGGTGAAAACAGGGACGGAGATAGTGAGAATGAATTAGAGTGTGTGGGGGACGGTCGGAAATGAAACTAGCCCTCTCTGAAGTGACACGGCGCGTTCACTCTTCAGCATCTCTGTGTTTGTCAATGCCTCATGAATATGCATCATCTAAATAATAATGATAATAATCAGATGGGTCCTGTGAGTATCAGAAACAGATATGTATTCATTCCAGGTAAATCGCCCTGGTGTATTGCAAATTAAAACTTCCACCTTTCTCATTTATGTAGAATTAAGGGATTAGTTCATCATTTGCTCGCCCTTATGTCATTCCAAACCTGTATGACTTTTTTTTTTTTAGCATAATCTAACAGGAGAAATTTGGAAGAGTATGCTGGTCATGGTTTTCTATGCAGTTACAGTGAGGTTAAAGGGCTAGTTCACCGATTAATTACTCACTCTCATGTCGTTCCAAATCCACAAGACCTTCGTTCATTTTCAGAACAAAAATGAAGATAATTTCGATGAGATTAGAGAGCCACCTGACCCTCCATAGACAGCAATACACAGCAAAAACATTGGTAAATCAGTCCATGTGACATCAGTGGAACAACTTCAGTTTAGCGATGCTAGGAGAATACTTTTTTGCGCAAATAAAACAAAAACAGCATAATTTACTCTTCTTCTGTGACTTACGTCTTCCGCCATTTTAAAAAGTATCTCAACCCACCATATACGCAAGCTTTAACGTATTTGACGTAATCAGTCTTGTTTACATCCGGGTGAATGCACACACAGCTGTTTTTCCTATTGTCACAAAACTGAGGTTGATCCACTGATGTCACATGGGCTTTTTACTAATGGTGTTTTTACTAAGTTTCTGGATCTGGGATCATTTCAGCTGTCTGTAGAGGGTCAGATGCCTCTCTGATAACATCTAAAATATCTAAAGATAAAGGAAGGTCTTACAGGTTTTGAACAACATGAAGGTTACAGAATTTTCATTTTTTGGGTGAACTAACCCTTTAAGCTTCAAAAAGGAACAAATTAATCATTAAAAATGGTAAACATGGTTTATGTCTTGTCAATTTATGATGAACAGACTGAACTATAAGTTAGTGTTCCCTATTCTAAAGTGTTACCAGTGTTCTTAATTACATAAGTATATTAATAGTACTAAAATAATACTGATTCGCTGAAAAAAATCTGATTCAGATGTGTGATTCAAATTTCAGTCTATTCATCACACAAACCTATCATATGGCTACCATGGACTTGCGCTTGAAATATAATGTAGGGCTGCAGCTATTGAAGATTTTAGTAATCGAGTATTCTACTGAAAATTTCATCGGTTAATCGAGTAATCGGATAATTTTTTTTTATCTTATTTATTTTTTAAACATTCCTTTGATAAGTAGCCGTGGTATAAGCTGATAAAAATTAAGGTATACTGTAGTGTAACTGTGCGTTTACACCGCCGCTGGCGAGAGCGTCAAAATTCGCTCTTGCCGCCCTGCCAAGCAGTGGACTTTCTGACTGGTTGACGCCAAACCGCGTCATAACTCATTACCATAAAGTTAACCCGCCTCTGGTCTCTGAGTGGACACTTTTGTCATTTTCTTCTGTTTATTTGGTCTCTTTGCTCATCACGTTGTACTAGTCCGCGCGCCCTCACATCAATACACCGCTGTCTCCCTCTCTTTTATGGGTGACGTAAGCATAAGTGCGTTGTCACAGTAATGCAAAAAACATTGAGACAAAACATGACATGAACTTTAAAATTAATCAATAGAGGCTAATCATCTGCCTCGATAATTTTTGGTAATCGAGTTACTCGAGGAATCGTTTCAGCCCTAACATAATGCATGAGTAAAATGGACTTCTTATGATACAATTATTTATTTATTTATTTATTTTTTAACTCGACAGCCCCAATTCACTCTGACTTTATAAAAGAGAGCAGCCAGGATTTAAGATCTGTTTGTGTCAGGTTTGGAAGGGCATAAGTAAATGATGACAGAAATTTCATTTCTTCAGCTTCGTTCCTGAGTGGTGGAATGTTTAATAAGAAATAGACAAAGTCTTTTGCAGAAAAAAAACGCAGCTTTCTTATTTTCAGAGTGAAAAAAGCTGATTAGGTCCCTCCAGCATAAGGACGGGTACGCTGAAGCATAGCAATTGAGAATGTTTTGTGAATGCAAAGCTTGCTTGAAATGGTCCGTGGTGAATTAGAGTGACTTGTTTGTACACCCACCCAGCTGTGACCGAATATTCAAGTCTGGGGCACTGAGCTGTTCTTCAGCCTGGGTTAAGCCACTTCACTCTGCCATCTGTATCGTGTGGAGGTGCTGGGAGACCATGCCTCATTTTAACCCAATCTTATCTCAGTAATGGGTTCATGTTTGGAGCTCACCCATGAACTCCCACCTTAAACACTTATAGTGTGAACATGACAAGCAGTCAACCAATTACCCGAACACGACCGACGGTACATCATGTAATTTGTGCTAACATTAATATTAAACTTTGACACATAACTCCCCCTTGTGCCGTGTGTGCTGGATGCATGAATAGGTACAAGCCTATTTTACGAAACTTAAAACCCAAGCAACTACATAGCAACACACTAAGAGCCACTTTCTCTCAGATTATGTTGTCAAAAGTTATTCAGGCATTCCACTTTTTCTTTTTTGCTTGTTTTTCAGCCCTGAAGGACCCATGCAGTGAGGTGACCTGTAGCTTTGGCAGCACCTGCATCCAGTCATCTGACGGTCTGTCCGCCAAGTGCATGTGTCCTCTGAGTTGTGAGAACGTCCCCAAGCACGTGGTGTGCGGCAGCGACGGCCTGGACTACTCAAGTGAATGTGAGCTCAACAAGGAAGCCTGCAACATTCAGAAGAACATCCGCGTGCATCACCAAGGCCGCTGCGGTAAGTCTGTGCAGCCTTTAAATAGTCATGAGCGTTCCATCCACCTATATTATTAAAGAATATTATATATTATTATATATTGATAATATCAATAATTAGTATTATTATTTATTAATTATTAAGGAATATTATTCATTCATTATGGCTTATGTATAATAATAATAATAATAATAATAATAATAATAATAAATAAATACATTATTTTATATTATGCTGATACTACTACAACTCTTATTATTATTATTAGCATAATTGAAAATTATTTACAGTTAATTATTATATTATTTTATATTATTATTATTGTAATTATGTAGTATTGTTTATTTTGCTAGTAATTATTATTTATTTAAATAAATAGAATAAAAGAAACAAAACTATAACTTTTACAGTGTTTTTTTTAAATGAATAATTTAATTTTATTTATTTTCTTGTTATATTACTTGAAAGATTTTGAAATCACAAAGTGCTTTACTGCCAGGGAAGGGATTTTTCTTGCTAATGAAGCTTCAAGTGTACACACATAAATACAACAAGGAGAACATAATGCGAAATTAAAGTACAAATAATAATAACAATATGATTATATCTGATTATGCAGCACGTCGCTTGCATTGCGTTATTGTTAATGTGATTTTGGATTCCGACTACTTAAAGAGTATTGTGGATGAATTTCGAGTAAAAATTCAGCAGATCAATTATTCTGCTGAAAGCTTCCATCACATCACACTTCTCTATACTAACTGTCTGGATTTTTGAGCTCTTCTTCTTTGATTAAATCCTGGCTGTTTCATGTTAGTGGGGAGTTTGAGTCAAGAGGACAGAGTGTCGTTCATGAAAAGCCCCCTTCCCACCCTGGACTGCCTAATGACATTTCGCTACCACGCTGCCTGACGAGCTGTCAGATTCTTTTTTCAGCTTATTCCACCCCTCTCTGACATTTCAGAGCTTTATTTTGATCTCTTTTATTCGTCTGTACTCTATGATGAAGTCTGGACATTCATATTTTTAAGAGAAGTCAATAAAGAGCCCCACAGACTGGCATGTTTGGAAAGATCCAGCAGGTTAAGACCTATTTTATGTCTCCATATATATATATATATATATATATATATATATTTGCTCTAGCATAACCTGAACTCTGAGGATGATCATTAGATAATTTTCAGTTGTTTCCTTATTGTTTCACGAAGATCAAACAGTCCTCCTCATTTATCCATTGCCATTTTAACGGTACTCTTATTAAAAATGTAAGCTAGTTAGATTATCCACAGCCTCTGTTCTGCAAAAGAAGCATTTTCTTAATCTGTATTTTTTCCTTGTTTTTGAGTTAAAAGGTGAAATTACTTGGAGCAAAAATGCATAAAATAGTGAGATTTGTTTTCAGAGAGTTTGTCTTAAAATTAAGTATATTTTTCCTACTTCATTGCCGTTGGAATTGTTCCAATGCACAAATCTAACAAAAGTTAGAGAGGTTTTTGCCCATGGGGCTTAAAACATTAATGTAATTGAAAATATTTTCTCTGAAAACCAGTTTCATTATCCTGTGCAGTTTCGCTATCTCAACATTATGAATGTTGATATATATATATATATATATATATATTTGTTTTTTTTTTTACTAAGACACAAGATGAGGATTTTGCTTTTGTTTTTATAAACTTTCTGAAAGCAAGTCTTGTGTCTTGTCTGGGGTGTGTGACATTGTGGTGTTTCCTGCGGCACAGTGAGGCAGACAGACTCAGAGGGAAGTCACCTCTTGTAAATGATGGCTCTCTGGGCGGCAGGGCTGGATGAATGCCTCGGGTCCCAGAGGATGTGTGAAGTATGTTTCTTCATGACTCGTGGGAGAGTGTCTTTCACTTTAACCCCTTGAGAGTGCAAAGAACCAAGGAGCACAGACAGCAACTCTAAATCAAACTTAGAGACACCGTCCTTGCAGTTACTGACTCTGATTCAGTCGGCCAAAATGCTATTTCTGACTCTGATGGGCACTCTATTGAAATATAACAAACATGAAATGAAATTAGACAGAATAAGAAATCTGACCTCTAAACTGTCTGTTATGTTTCACTGCATAATCAGATACTTAATCTGTATTTTCCTCCTGGAAAAGTAAGAACATTTTAACATCTGAGAAACAGAATCACTATTTTTGTTTTGTCTTGTTTTTCAAAAATAAATATTTTTGTTCATATCTGTGTTCCAAAAATACATTTATAAACATGCTTTTAAAGGATAAAAGGATTGTGTCTCTGCTGGGTGTGTTTTTTTTTTTTTCCAGGAGAACATTTAAACATCCTGAAAACAAACAAAATAATCTAAGAAATCTAAAAAAATATTTAAATAATGATTATTTTTGATTATTAATGTTTAAATATCACCAAATTAAGATTAGTTTACTTAAAACAGTCTTTTGTTTGTTTGTTTGTTTGTTAAAATGTCAAAACATGCTTAAAAGATTTACTTAATAATGCTTATTTTTATTTAAATATTTATTTATGCATCCATTGAGGAAAACATTTGGAAGCATGCCTAATATAGTATCAAATTTACTTCATTATTGTTATTCTGTCTTGTTTTCCAAGAAAACATCTCAGCAAACTTGACAGTGCATTTCTTAGAAAAAGCTTTTTTCTCTCTCTATGGCTGTGCGTGTTTTATTATTATTTTCTTTATTTATTTATACTTTTTAAAATCCTGCAGTGTTGCAACACATTTCGTTTTACACAGAGAATTGAGGAACAAAACAAACAAACCCACAATCAATAGTACAGCAGGACATGGGCGACTGTTATTTCAAAGCGGACTTCGACACATTTTTGGCCGGCTCTGTATACACATTCATTCCCGTAAACCTCAGCTACAGCTACTGTTCCTCCAACACATGCATTAAGGTCTTGGCCAGCAACTGTCAGGCACACAGATACAGGGTCTGGACTAATGGAGCGGCCTCATACACACTCCCTGCTGGAGCGGGGCTCAGTGTGCCTTGCTAATTACAGCCACCCCTGCATGTCACTGTTAGGCAGCGATATACTGAATGCTGGCTCCAGCCGGCCTCTCTTAATGGGAGCTAATGGTTTCTCCAGTGGTAATGGCTGGCTTGCGTGGTGAAATGTTGTTGGAGGCGCTGCCCGCATTGTGCTGGACCCTTTTGGTCGAGCTCCATACTCCCCTCCTTTGAGAGTTGTCCTATTATTGTGTTAGTATACACCAGTCCCTGACCTGGCAGCAACACTTTCTGTCGGCCCGCCTCTCTCCCTGGGCTTTTATGCTTTTGTTTTTGATTCAAAGCCTCAGAACTATTGAGTTCGATTTGTGTGCATTTAGGATGTGTTTACTTAGCTTCGGCATAATTAGATTTGAAACAAGACTTCCAAAACGTCTATAGATGATCTGTAACTGCAAATAATAACTAATAACAATAACACTAATAACAACCAATAGATCATTTATCATCCTATAAATTTACATGACGAGGGAAATAATTGATGTTGCTGGTTTCAGAAATAATAATAAGAAGAAAAAACACAAGTATGTGTAAATGTACCTTTTTTGTCTTAATTTTAAAGAAGATTTGTTTATGCATTTATTGTTTTATGTATTCTAGAACTATTGGGTGTGCATTTAGGATGGGTCAATGGACAATGACCTTAAATTATTATTTGCAATTAAAGGAAAATAAAAGCTTTTAAGGGGGAAGAACATATCTAAACATCCTTACAAGACTTGACACTTGAGAAATAACAATTGTTATTTTTTCATTTTATGAGCTTTTTACGAGGCAAACCATTGCAATGTAGCTTTACAAGGAATTAAACTTTATTTATATATTGTAGATACTTAATATATTTAAACGAGAGAATTTATATGATAATGATATGATGATATATGAAAATATATGAAAATACTGAATTTCTTTATTTCTTTATGGAAGTATTAAATATGAGTTGTGTGCATTTAGTGTGGGTTGGTAGCTGACTAGTCATTTCCAGCCTAGTTAGTTGACTAGTCATTCAGGAAAAGCCACCGGCTAGTTGAGTCTGCTGATACTGAAATATGTCATTTTATACATCCCTAGTGTGCATGTGTCCATCTGTGTGTTATTTGCTTTCATGATGTCTCTCTATCTCTGTGGCTTTGTCTTCATTTCCCGCTTATTTTGTTCCCTTTTCTTGTTCTCTTTATTCGCCTGTGTTCTTCCTCTCCTCTCGTTCTTTGTTTTGTTTATGTGTTTTGTCTTTCTTGTCTAATTTCCTCTGTCCTTTCTGTCTCTGTCTCTCTCGTCTTTTTTTTTCTCTCTGTCTCCGTGCTGCTTTCTCTCCTGCGATTGTGCGACTCGCTCGCGGCTCGGCATTGTCTTAGCACGACACCGGCTGATAAGTCCTTTGTGCCGTCTTGTTTCTGAAAAGTGTGGAGGCTGGCGAAACTGTCACACTTATTTCAATAACCATCATGGCGTTTCTATTACAATTATGATCTTGCCATACAGGGCCAGGGCCCGGAGCCCCCTGCAGCCACAAAGACCCATCAGCTCCCACATACCCATCACTCCCGTCCCGTCAGCTGTCACCCTTATCTTTTCACATTTCAGTATTTCTTCTCAATAAATGACACACCACTGACAACAGCTCCATCAATAGTGCCTAGAAGATGCTTTGAAAAAGAAGAACATTCTAGTCAAATAATGGCATTGTTGCAGTAGAGTACTGGATCATGTGCTCAGATACCAGAAACTGGTCCTGGAGGTACGCTGTCCTTAAGAGTTTAAATTTTAAGGTCTTCAGGAAAAATCTGCTGCTGTTCAAAAGTTTAAGGTTGGAAAGATGTTTGAAAGGAGGTTGCATTTGTTTGATTAAAGAGCTTGTTCACCCAAAAATGAAAATTCTGTCATTTAATTAATCATCTTCATGTTGGTCCAAACTTGTGAGACCCTTGTTCATCTTCAGAACTAAGATATAAAGATATTTTTGATCAAATCTGAGAGCTTTCTGACCTTGCATGGACAGAAGCTCAACTACTGTACCACGTTCAAGACCCAGAAAGATACATTGTTAAAATAGTCCATGTGACATGAGCAGTTCAACTATTATGTTACGAAAGAATACTTTTTGTGTGCGCAAAAAAAACAAAAAATATTCAACAGTTTTGTTTCAGTGTAGCTTCATAACATTATGGTTTTAGCTTTTCTTTAAAAAAAATAATGGCAATGGTCCGACATAAATCCATATGTGCTACACTGTAAAAACAAATCCATAAAATCACTGTGGTTGCCAGATTTTTACTGTAAAAATATTCTAACAACATTTTAGGTTTTACGCTTTTAACTTACAGTTAAACTTAAATATTGTAATTCTATTAACTAAACGTGAAACGTGTCAGTATATTAGATGTGTGCAGCTCTTAAAGGGACAGAACTAAACATGCCGTCGCTTGTCCTTAAAGGGATAGTTCACTCAAAAATTACAATTGTGTCATTATTTACTCACTCACATGTTGTTCAATTCTTTCTTGTACTAAACACAAAATAAAAGTAATATGATATTTTTTGCCATATCGCCCACCCCTAGCCTCCTGTATCATCTACACCAGAGTTCTCAACCCTGGTGCTTGCGCCCCCCTGCTTTGCGTATTTTGCATGTATCTCTTTGTTAACACACCTGATTCTGATAATCAGCTCATTAGAAGAGAGCTCCATGCATGAGCTGTGTTTCCAATCGATATTGTCCCTACACAGTGTCCGTTAAAGTTTACTTCACTTCGGAACATTCATTCACAGATTTGCACTGTAAATAAGTGAATACGATTTAAATTACGTCTCGCGCACACTGCGCTAGATCAGCGATTCTCAATCCTCATCCTGTTCTCGCACCCCCGCTCTGCGCATTTCGTATGTTTCTCTTGTCATTTGTTCTGTTCGAACGTATGCACACTGCGAAGTCGACATCACCGAATATTCCGCCATGATTCCTGTTCGAAGTGAATTGATACGTTCAATTCAAAGTGCATTTAAGTGTGCGAGACGTAATTTAAATCGTATTCACTTATTTACGGCGCAAATCCGTGAGTGAATGTTCCAAAGTCAAGTAAACTTTAATGGATACTGTGTAGGGACAATATCGATTGGAAACACAGCTCATGCATGGAGCTCTCTTCTAATGAGCTGATTATCAGAATCAGGTGTGTTAACAAAGAGATACATGCAAAATACGCAAAGCAGGGGGGCGCAAGCACCAGGGTTGAGAACCACTGATCTACACTGTCCTATAACATTTTGGCAATATTTAAATTTATATTATCAACGCAATATCAACAAAATACAATGAAATTCATGATTTATCATCTCAGTCTGACAAATATCTTCCACTCTTGTTCCCAGATCCCTGCAGTGACACTCAGAACAGCTTGATCACGGCCTGTTGGGTGAACCCAAAGACCTACAAGCAGTTGACCTTCGCCCCAGCTGAGTCCTGCCCGCCCGACTCTATGCCCCTCTGTGCCAGCGATGGCCACACATACGATAGCGAGTGTCAGATGAAGCTGACGGCCTGGCAGAACAACCTGGAGCTCAAGAAGGTTTCTTCAGGCAGCTGCAAGGAAAAAGGTGAGTTTCTCCTAAAGGATGTCACAGACTCCCAGGAGCTCATGCTCGTGTCTGATAAAGGAGCCCTACGGCCGCATTTGATTTATTTTGTCATGGCTGCGGTGAGGAGGCTCTGGACAAATTAAGTCAGGTTAGCAGTACTGTCATGCCTACACGATACCAATCTTCACAAATCCAATTTGCCTGTCGGGCTCTGGCAGGTGTATTGTGGCAAGACTGTATCTTCACGGGTGATGAAAAGATCGTCCCTGCTTCGCTCTGAAGCCCTGTGGCAAAGCGCAGAGAGAGAGTGTGTTCAGCTGTGATAGTGCGTGAACAGTGGCTTAGTGTGTATGTTTGTGTGCTTGTGCCTGTGTCTGAACTGTGTTTGTGCCGTGAGCGAAAGCGGTGTTATTTGTGGGCCACTGTTGTCCCAGTACGGAGCAACTGTTTCTGTGCCAGTGTACTGCTAGAAACGATAGCATTTGTCTCCGATGAATGTCTTACTTTGTTAGATACATGTCTAGCATGTTAACATGTGTTTGGGATCTGCTCAGTCAATATGTGAATCAAAAGGTATAACTTAAATCCTTAGTGTTATACATGTTATTGCTATTAGAATTTTAATAATAATAATAATTAAAAAAAACTTACATTAAGAGTAAATGTGATCTTCAGCCTCTGTATCTCAAAAGTAGATGAAGTTGTTTAAATTCCTTCTAATCTTGATCGAACATGTATCGGGTTATTGATAATCAAAAGCCATTCTTAAGCAGTAAATAGGTTATGCTAGTTGTCTAAGCTGTTAATTGAAGTCTAAATTCATACGTTTAGACATTAGATATTCCAAAAGGGATATGATTATGTGACTGAGGCTGAAAAAGCAGCATATGCTGGTTAGGTAGGTTTTGAAGCTGGGATGCTGCACATGACCAGCATAAACCAGCAAATGACCGTTTTATACCAGCATAAGACCAGCTTAAACCAGTATAAACCAGCAAAGGACTAGTTTTAACCAGCATCCCAGCTTCTAAACCTACATAACCAGCATATGCTGCTTTTTTCAGCAGAGTGTACACCAGCAGCATATTAAAAGAGAAATAGTCTTCTATAATCAACTGCAAACTCTCTTTTTTTAGGTCTGTTCTTGTATGAGGCACCCAGTTTTCACAGTAATTCCAGATGGAGCATGTTATTGGTTATCAAAAGAGCCTTTTATTGCAGGTTGGCACTGTGCCACAGCACTTACAGTAGCTGCTAGTTTGCCAACTAAAGGATAAATTAAGGCGCAAAAATGTGGAATGTTTAATTGTCTCTTTCCTTTGAGAAATCTGGTCACCTTACATTCTTCAGCTTTGGTAAGATATGGATTAGTTACATGTTAGACTACTGGCATAGCACAATGCTAGTAGCTAAGAAAGGGTTTTTTGAGTTTAGATTAGTTTGAACAAAATATTGTGATTACTTGGTAGCCTGGGCCCGCCCATACTTCCTTTGACGCTACATTCGTTTCGCGAGCAAAGTTAGTCTGGCCAAGCTGCCGTTTTAGAGCATTTCAGTTCCCAAAAAAATGGGAACCAATGAGAAACGAGCTCCCTAAGTAATTAAAGTAAGTAAAGACATTTTCCTACTGCTTAAATGAAGCTAGCTAATTGGTTATGATGGCTTCAGGTTCTGTCGCTACACATACGTGTACGTCATCGGAATGAGTGGTCTGATTGGTTGTAGATTCGTCCAGTAGTATACAGAGACATCTGATGGACACAGGTTGAGCACGCCTCCCAGAAGGCGGGTAGTAAGGAAGCTTAGCCAGAATAAGCTCCTATGAGCTTAATAGTCCCAGAAGCCAGGCTAATAACTTGGTTCACTTTTGGTCTGACATTAGGGTTAAAGATATTTCACAACACTGGCAGTGTTTCAGGAGTGATATTCTCCTCAGCAATATTTCATAAATCTGTTCTTATGTGGAACTCCCAGTTTTTTACAATCCAAATGATTCCCGATGGATTAAATCAAGTCTTGCCCTAGATTTTATCTCATTAAATATTCTTTTTTACTCACAAATACGTCACACTGTGGAAGTAATAGGGTTGTGAAAGCCGTTTCATGTACTTCACGAAATTCCGCTTCCATTCCTATAGCTTCCTGTGAGTCCGCTTTCATCAGCATGTGTGTCACATCCTTAAACAAACATAAATCAAGCTCAGATTGTACAATAACATAAGAGGTCTCTTAATTTTCTCAAACAGATGAAAGGCTGCTGTAATTACACACCGCCACGGCCCGTCTGTGACAGCTTAACGCAAAAAAAAAACACCCCAAATCAATCTGAATGGAATTAGATAATTGATTAAATAATCAGACACGGCAATTAATTAAAAACCCCTGAGCGAGTCAATATCCGATGTCTGATTGAGCGAGAGAGAAAGAGAGATGCTTCCAGTCAATGTTGATTAGCACCAGGACGTTACTGCCGTTCTTTACGATGTTGACGCATGTACACCTGTGTCTCCGGTGTCCAGGGGGCTGCCCGGATGGTTGTAAGTTCAACGCCAAGTGTTTGCTGGAAAACGGAGAGTTTCAGTGTTCCTGCGACCCCATAAAATGTGACGGCACGTACAAACCCCTGTGCGGAAAGGACGGAAAGACATACCCCAACGACTGCGAGAGGAAGCTGGAAGAGTGCCGGACCGAAACAGACATCCCCGTCAAGCAACAAGGGCCCTGTGGTGAGTGTGAAAAATTGCGTAATGTTTGTCTGTGTGTTCTTGTAATTTTATGTTAGCGAAATAGATGTTGTTTAATTAGCGTTGTATGTCTGCTTGTGTTTGGTTGTGTCCTGCGGGAAACTCTTGTGGAAGGTGCTCATTCTCTTTCATTTCCACGCCGTTCTCATTCTGCCATCAGCTCTGATGACACATGAAACACTGACTTCATGTTTCATTCATGTCCTCACCCCTCCAGTGCCAGTCGTCCACGCCAGTCCTTCAATGTTCAAATGTCTCGTCATTTCCCCCTTTGTCCTTTTATGTCCTTTTTTGGCTGTCTTTAAACTGTTTTTTCTGTTCCAGTGTGTCTCTCTGTCTGTCTTTGTCCGTGTGACGTCTGCTCAGGGCCGCCGCCGGACACACCACTCGTTGTGAGCGGGGAAGAGTTCAACCTCTGACCTTTCTTATTGGAATTCTGACCTCTCTGTCTCCTTCAGGGGGCCCCTCAAAGGGCTGGTTTGATGTCTTTTTTGTGTACCTCTTTGTCTCTGCCTCTTGTGTTTGTTTGCGTGATGGAGGATGGTTGGAGTGGCCCTCTCTGCAGCTCCAGTCCTCATGGCACTATTTGGAAGGGAAGTGAGGTCATGGAGCTCTTCTTTTTTTTTCTTTTTTTTTCTGCTTCCCAATCGTTCTGTCCTTTTTGTTGCCCCACTGCCGAATTGCATGGATGCATGCATGTAACCCCTTTGATAGGAGCTATGTTCATTTCTCTGTTATGCTTGAGGATAGAAACAGAATCTATGCAAGTACGCAGACGTATACAAGCAAGCATTCTCACATTGCTGGAGGGCAAAGGGTTACTGTCTGACATTAAACTTATGCTGCCATTCAAAAATGGCAATAAAAAGTACTAAATACATTTATAAGTCAGTGAATATTGAAGACTGGCCATAAAAGTGTATGGGCTTGCGTTGTTTAAAACGTTTGCACACTTGTGTGGCATATCCTTTGGCATCCTCCCTTGAGTTTTAGTGCATACTTCCTTCCTCCAGTGTGCTACCATTGGAAATTTGGACATCCCATGAGGCCATAGAAGCTGACTATCCATGCAATTCAATAATAATATATAAACGAGTCAGACATTGATAGTTAAATTGTACTCAAGAGTATATTTAATGCTTTTTGGTTAGGAATAGCTGAAAATCTATATTGTAGAGAATATCTTTACTCTCTTAGAGCTTTAGAATGTAATATCTTAAAATTGACTAGACAAAATATGAAAAGACATTTGCAGTGCACACCTGGAATATCTAGCAACTGTACTGCATAAACAATCAAGACTCCCTGGAAGTAGAATTCACTCTCCACTTAATACTAAAATGCATTAAACAGCTCAAAAGTATTGCAGCGGTTATTAAAAAATGGCTTGAAATGGAAAATACTGGATATGGACTGTGTTTTAATTATGGGATGTGTATCCAGGGCTGTTTTGGCAGGGTTCAGATTTTGAGCGCGTTTTAACGGTACAGAAATATCCCTCTCGTTTATTCTGAATGCTATGTGTGTCCTACTCCCTGGCAGCACATATGTGGCAACTATAGCGCTGGATGAATCTTTCCTTTTTTCCCCCTTCTTCTCGCTCCTTTATTCTCTTCACACTATCAGCCTCCATGACTCATTAGGATTGTTTTCCAGTCTTCAGCGAAAAGATGCATAAATTAACATGTAAAGAGGAGTAGTGCTCGTGTATTTGGCTTTATTTCATTATTTCTGACAAAGTAAATGTTTTGGTCCTTTCAGGCTTTCGCTGGTGGCAAGTTACAGTATGTTTTTTTAATACATTTATTTACATTTGCATATTCCGCAAACAGAACATTAATTAAACATCAAAAGCTCCGCGGCGGACCTGAGCCAGGCTGACTACCTTTCATGCCGAGGAAGATACGGAGCATTGATGAGCGAAAGTCTTGTGCTTTGGACACCTGCTCTCAGTTTTTGATGTGTAAATGCAGAAAAAAAGTTGCTTTGCTTGGTCTTCTTGTATTGCGTTTGTCACAGTCTTTGTCTTCCCTCTCTCTCCTTTTCAGGTTTTGCTTTTTAGCATGTTCCGATTAGATGTTGTCAGTAGGAATGTTAACAGTTACAGTAGCTTCATGCGGGTATTATAGACCACCTTCATACTGACAAGGGCCCAAGTGAAGTCTATGTTTTACTAAAGTGCGTTTCGGTCCTTTAGAATACACTCAAGCGTGACAAAGCTCACCTTTCCCACAGTGGAAAACCTCTAAATGGACCTCTTGTCACACGCTAATCAATAGCAGAGACGCCGCGTGTGTACATGAGTCATTTCAAACTGTGAGCATGTCAGTACCTTTTCCAGTGTCTGACATGGTTTCTTCTGCTTCCCGTTGTCTTTGGAGACAAGCAGAGCTGGGTCACTGTGTCAGCAGCTCTCGTCAAGAGACGATTCACTCTAAAATCAAAGAAATGTGTAGTACTGAGAAAGGTCAACAAGAGACTGCGGCTCCTAAGGAAAACAGAAAACACTGTGGAAGTAGAAAGATTTGAGAACAAAGGATTGAAGGTACACAAGACCTGACTGTGGTTTCTCGTTTGAAAGTCTACCTGCATTCTGTTGATGGAGCGTTAAAATATGGTGTTGTATAGAGAGTTCAGGTCCTATTAATGTCAGCGTGGTTTTTTCGGTCTGTTGTTTGGATGTGCGAGATGAGTCTAGGAACACCTGTGTTAAAATCATTTTAGTAGTGACAAAAGGAAAGGGATACCAGATAGGGTTCTGCGATTTATATTGAATATTAATTTTTAGGTTGCAGGGTTTTTGCGGCTGATGTAAAATTGAGCAACTTTGTGATGAATGTGCTTTTTATTTTGTAATTAAGTTAGATTGTTGGATATCTCCATGTGGCACTTTCTTATGCAAAAAACACTTTGCGTTCATTGCAACCATAATTGCATAATGACATGTGGCCAGGTATGGTTTCCAATACTAGGAATTTGGTCGCTGTGTTGTTTAACCTATCCAGGTGCACACATACAGCAGTGAGAAGTGAACAACCACACACGCACACAAACCATGAACACACATCCAGAGCAGTGGGCAGCCATTGCTGCGGCGCCCAGGGAGCAGTTGGGGGAACGGTGCCTAGCTCAAGGGTCTCACGTCAGTCGTGGTATTGAAGGTGGAGAGAGCTCTTGTTACTTACTCCCACCAGCCACAATCCCTACCAGACCTGGGACTCGAACCCGTGACCGTGGTCCATTAGGCCACAACTGCTCCCAAAAATTACATTTAAAATAAATAATTATATTAATTATATAAAAAAAAACTACTTGTTGTATTAAACATGTTTAATTTATTTAAATTTTTTGTCAAATAATAATTGTTCAGATTTTTTTTCTATGATGGTATAGATAATATTTTAATATTAAAAATGTATTTTATTTTAAGTGTTATTTTATTTTTGCCTGACCCTTTTATATATAAATAAATTTATATATTATATTCTACAGTATATAAGCCTTGTCTAATGAGGGCAGTCAACGGAATTTGCAGATGGCATACTATAACATTCATATTTATATCCATATTTATATCCATTATATCCATTTAAATACATTGTTTAGTATATGGCCCATAAGTTTGGGGGGGAAAAAGAAATTTCTAAACAATAAATAAGCTTTATTTAGAGATACAAATTTAAAAAAAAAACTGGAATGTTAGGGTGCCAAAAAAGTTTTTTTAAATTGTGCAAATGAAGTTCTAAGCAATGCATTTTACTTATCAAAAATTAAGTTTTGCTATATTTACAGTAGGACATTTATTAAATATAAACATGGAACGTTCTATATATCCTAATGATTTTTGGCATTAAAGAAAATGACTTGTCTATTGTTACAAATATCCGTTCTACCTTCTATGTTTTTTGGTTCACATATGGTACTGTGATGATCGTAGTACTATACAGTAGAATACGGTAGTACTATGGTATTATCAGATGCAATATACAGTATACTCCTTTTGATTAGTTTAAATTAGGTCCTGCGCTCTTCTTCATAATTTCCTCCACACTTGTGTTTTTTCCACATGTAATCTGTTTTCCAGGTTTCAGTAGCTGAGCAAATGCTTTCAAGGTATACGCCAGCACAATATATTTAAGGGGCTATTTCCGTCCTTCACAGCCTCATTTTCGTTTACATCAAATTAAATACAGCGTCTGCACAGACTGAAGTCTGTGAGAGCTTGAATGATGATCTTTGTGCATTATCATGGCTCAGCTCCATCCAATGTAATTTCAGAACTCCATAACTCGGTGGGTGTGCCAGCAGTAATGGACTCCTAATGATAAGGAAAGAAAGCAGCCTGTTTCTCTAAGCAGAGCAAGATGGATCCTGCAAATGAAGCTGACCTAAATACACAGCTGTCATTATAGTCCGGAGGATGTTTCACAGCTTGTGTGAAGTGAACAGACCCTCAGAATATACCGGCTTTCTGTCTCTGCCTGCCTGACTCTCTGTTCCCATGGCAGTAACTCATAAAGACTAACAATGGGCTCAGACTTACTGACAATGTCATTGAGCAAGAGCTTCGTGAAAAGAGGTGCCTGGGAATCAACGCCCCAGGTGACAACACACTCTGATTAATATTTATCATTTGCATATTTATTTAATTAGCATCTCTTGCTAAAAACAGCATAAACTTTGATTTTTTTTTTTCTTAATTTTCAAAAAAAAAGAAACAATAACAAGTTAAGCACCCCATTGAACTTTGGAGGGCCTAGTGAGATGTGCGTAATGAATCCAATTAGACGAGTAGATTGAAGAGCCAGAGTAGCGTGATTGTAATTAGCATGAACCTTTGCACCTCGCTGTGTGAGGAAGGGTTGTATCTGGGTCGCTGTTGTAAGTTGGAAAGCCCTCGTCGGTTTCTGTTGTGTGTTTGTTAGGGGGCTCTTTGTAGAGCACGCTTCTGTAATGCACGCCTGCCTTCCCCCACGTTTTCCCTCATTCCCTCATCCTCCTCTGCTTCCCTTTCTTCTCTGTTCAGAGTGCTATGTGCAGTGCTTGTCTTAACGTCTGCCTGTGTGATGCCCTTCTGCTGAAGGGATCCATGGATCCGTCTCGCTCTGTGCTCAGTTTTCAGGCTTCTGTGTCATTCAGAACTGAATTATGAATGACTTTAAAATTCCAGTTCAATTGTTGAATTTGAATCGAGGTAGGAAACAGGGTGCAGAATTGTAATTTGAATTTAAAGAAGTAGATTTAGAATGAATAAATGTCAGTATTATGTATAAACCTATGGGATAATAAATGTCAATTTTATTATTATTATTTAATCAATCTTGTCTAAAGTTTTATAGATATATCTGTCTGTGCATATATATAAATGTATATATGTGTGCGTGTGTGTGTATATATATATATATATATATATATATATAAATTCTAAAAATAAAAAATATTTGTTAATATTAATATATAATATTATTAATATATAATATAAAATAATATTTTTTTAATAATATTATTCTAAATCTATATTTATTATAATATTATTCTAAAATTATTTAAAATATTTTTATTGATTGATTAATTGATGATTTGTTTGTTTGTCAATATTCTTATTGTTTTAATGAACTACAGTAATTATGTTGGCAATGGTGTTGGAATATTATGGATATTTTTAATTTAAATTATTAGAAATAAACTTAAATACGCACACACACACACACGTTTTATATATATATGTATATATATATATATATATATGTGTATATATATATGTGTATATGTATATGTATATATATATATATAACGATTTATTATAAAATATTATAAACATATATTACAAACTATAAATATTTATCATGAAATAAATAATTTATAATAAATATAATCAGTAATATTAATCATTAGCTCTTTTAGTACTGTGATTTGTTTGTTGATTTTCACTCAAGTAAATTTCTCTTCTATTCAAATTTCAATTCATTTTTTTCGATGCAGCCGTTTCAATTCAAATTCACACTCATAAACTGAAAGCCAATCCCCAAGTTCAAAATTTCACCAACCCCTCTCTGTTTTCAATGTGTCCAACATTAGATAGCAAGCTAATCTAATTTGTGTGGTTTATTTTGTCCTCCCTTCTCTCTCCCTCTCTTTGTCTCTTGTTCTCTCTCTTCCTCTCTTCCTCTTGCTTGTCCAGTTTCACGGTGCCTCACCTCATCCGTTTCCTCCCTTGCGGTGCGGGGAGGGCAACGGAATTAGTTCCTTGGTTAAATTCTTAATGCATGGGGAGAAAGTTTCTACGCCCTTGAAGCCATTGTTTGGTGATAAGTACTCCTTCAGAAACCAAACACCGCCTCTGGGGGGATTTCTGCTTGTGTCATGCTAATATTTTCTTCTCTCCCTTTTCCTTGCACCTTCTCCTACACGCTCATAAATGTTTCCCCTCAAGCTGAAGGGGAAGGTAGGGAACGAAAGAGAGAAAGACAGAACCGAGGGGGACGTGGCGGGGGAAGTCGCAGCTTCTGATATGCAGACGCACAAAAAGTGAGACACGCACAGCTTGCCGAAACTCGCAAACTCCTCTCATATTGGCGAGATGCGAGGGAGAGGAGAGTTGCAGGAGATGCTCGTGCGACTGTTTGTATCACGATTCACACGCCCTGTAATCCCGATATCTCCATATTCATGAGCGTGCATACAGCAGATCGTAGGAATTATTCTCTGCGTTCACACTGGGCTAAACTCACTAACTTTGCGCCAGAGCTGAACTGAAGGAGCTTACCGGACCCCCTGAAGTGAGTGTTGGCTGACTGTCTGCGTTCTGACAGCCCCGCAAACCAAATTTAAGAAATCTTCATCGACTTTTAAGCCATTCTGCACTTTAAATAGCAGGCGACGGTGGCGAGATGTGAGTGGGAGTGTCCTCTGGGTGGGCGACGTGTCAGGATAAAGCATGTAGGGATGCCATCTCAATAGGAGACTCTCGTACTTTGTTCTAATAGTCCTTAACATCATGTTTCAGTGGCAGCAGTAATTAAACGCCACTAGAATGAATGCATAATGTAATACTAAATAGCAGTGTGGATGTAGAGCGGGAGGCGGAGCCACATCGTGCATATTATATAACACCGCAGGGGTCGGAGGTGTGATTCTCAGACCTGATCGCACCAATAACTCAGCTCTTCCGAGTCCTGCTATTTCTTCACACCTTCTCATTATTAGACCCTCTTCTACAGACACAGGCTCCTCATTAACGTCCTCCACCACTTTCCAACATCGCTTACGCAGCTTTACTTTCTTTTACATACGTTAACCTCTGAAAAAAAAAACTTCAAATGCACTCCTTTCTACGTGCATCGTGTCCCAGTGGCAGTCCCGTCGAGGCATATGGCTGTCATCCAGCTTGCAGCTGGAGTCCTTGAAGACTGGCACTGCAGCACAGGCCTCGGGGATGGCAGCCCACTATTTCAAAGAGGCTCCGAAAAGGGCTCATTTTTTACTGAGAGAATATGCAAGCCATCTCAATAACCAAAGCCAGGCTGCTTTTTTTTATGAAGTATGTAATCGTGGCTGCATGTAACATTATTTCTCCGAGAACTTTCTCTTACTTGACTTATTAAATCTGCAAGATTTTTTCCCCCCATCCCCTAGAGACGAAAATCTAAAAATTTGAAACTGACGAGTGAACGTTTCTTTTCATATCT
>JAUMHP010000080.1:9296234-9307167 GCA_032361065.1 Enteromius trimaculatus
AATAAATGTTTTAAACAAATATTACATGTCTTTAATTATGTCTGGGGTTTCCCATGATTAATTTTATAAGTATCAAATAAATATTAAGTAAAGTAAAAAAATTATTTTATTTTACAATTGTAATGCAATGTATTAAAATGTTTACAATTCATTTCATTTAATGAAGGTTTAGACCTGCTAGATCATGTTGGACAAGCAATTAAGAGATGACCAATTTTTAACCAGCTGTCGTGTTCCATAAACAAGCTTAACCACCTTGAACAGGCTTGACCTGGTTTTTCCAGCTGGAAATAATCATTGTTGTTTGAAAAAAAAAAAATCCACCCATTACCGCATCACAGGGATGTTGATGTGTCTGGCCCCTCACTGGAGCAGGTGTCAATGGAAAGGGGCAATAAAAAGCGGCTGCAAACAGCTAACCATACAGAAGGAAATGTTGTTCATTTAGTGCTGTGTACACAGCCACACTCTCCATCACAAGTGAGTTCTATTATTATCACCGTTAATTATCTAGGCCCTTTCAGACCACAGCCTCTGCCTCACTAAGACCCCAGCTGTGTTTGTGTGTATTTGTTCGTGAAAGCTTGTATGTGGGTCGCCGTTGGTAGCATTGCACCCACATGAGTGCGTGTATGATGTGCTCGTGGCCAAATTTCATTTCATTTTCTTCACGCCGCATAGAGGGGAGACTCATAAATGCCCTTATCTTTATAGTTCAGGTGCAGTCTGATAGAGATATGACTGACGTTGTTTATTATTCTGATTTTTTTCCCGCACATTTGAGTGGCGGCTGACCTTGTCGCGCAGCTACAGGAAAGCATGCCGTCGTAATAGAGTATTTGATATCTGCCCCTCTGAGAACCAATATGTATATGTTTATATGCAAGGAAATGAAAGAACAGCCAACGAGTCAGCAGCAAATAAGCACTTTTTACTGGTGATTGAAATGTTACTGGCCACAGTTGGGAAATATAGGTTACCTGCAAGACACTGAGCTGGAAGCGGAAGAAAAATCATCAGGCTGTAGAAGGAGTGAGAGGGCAGTAAATAAAAACTAGGAGGAGATGGAGCAGACTAATAGAGCCGGTGCCCTTGCCCAAGCACCAATCGCCAGGGAATTTTTACGGCTATTCACAAAAACTGCTGTTCTGTACCTGACATTACAATGGTCCATCCTTTCTCTGGGCAAAAGAGAGCAGTTCGAGGAATGCTTCATCCAAAAAAGAAACTTTTGTCATCACCAAACCTGTATGACTTTTTTTATTTTGTGAAGAAAATCCACTTTTTCAAAGGAACTGTTTGAATCCATTCAGCTGCTCTCTGGCGATAGCACTTTTAGCATAGCTTAGCATAGATCATTGACTCTGATTAGACCAGAAGCATCTTGCTTAAATAAAGGCACAGAGTTTTAAATATTTTTGACTCTTAGTTACGTCATGTACTAAGCCTGACGGAAAATGAAAGCTTGGGGTTTGACTAGGAGCTATACTGTCATTCCAGCATCAAGGAAGTTTGCTGGCGTACCATGGCCACAGCAGGCGCAGTGATATCACGCAGTCCCTCAAAACAGCCAGACCCTCTTGCTTGCACAGGGAGCGTGTTTTGCAAGCTGGGGACTATTTTCTATAGGCGTCATTTCCTATCGGGCTGAGTACACAAGTTTTAAATAGGAAAAATGCTGAAACTCTTTGGCCATTTTTAAAAACAAGATGCTCCTGGTCTAAACAGATTCAATGATCTATGCCAGGGGTCACCAAGTTCGGTCCTGGAGGGCCGGTGTACCTGCAGAGTTTTGCTCCAACCCTTAATCAAACACACCTGAAGCTGCTAATTAAGGTCTAACTAGGTATACTTGAAACTTCCAGGCAGGTGTATTGAGGCAAGTGAGAACTAAACTCTGCAGTACACCGGCCCTCCAGGATCAAGTTTGATGACCCCTGATCTGTGCTAAGCTATGCCAAAAGTGCTTTCGCCAGACCTGGAGATCAGCTGAATGGATTCAAAAGCGGTAAAACTCAACTTTTTAAGTCTAGGGGACTCATTGAATTAAAGCTGAAGTTTGGAAAGACTGAAATAGTAAAAACGTAATAATTAAAGTTGAAATTGTACCTTAGTGACCTAAACCAATGACAGAAGTAGTGATGACATTCTGAATTGATTAATCCAAACCAAATAATTAATTCTCATATCAGGCTGATTCAGTTCTCAATGACTTAGCTCGTCAATGACTTAAATTTCAGTCTTTTTCCACACAAAGCTGCCGTATGAAGACATATACTGTATTTGACACCCAAATGGTACAAACCATTTTTATACCTTTATGATACTTTTGTGGCGCTTTTGTGCTCTTCTCGAAGCTTGAAAGCTCTAGTCCCCATTCATTGTAACTGCATACAAAAGAGAGAAACATTATTCAAGATTTTCTTTGTGCTTCAAATAAGAAAGAGCGTCACACAGGTTTTGAATGACACGAGGGGTGAGTAAATGAAGGCACCCTTTTCATTTCTGGTCCTGAATGGACAGTATTTCTTGTTGTTTTCCATAAAGCTAAGCTCTGCCCTCATGGCCTCTGTCTGTACGCGTATCTCGGATCCAGCTCTGTATGTTGGATCGCTGTTTATATGTAACCGACTGCCATATCTATTGCGCTCCCCTCTGCCGAGGCAATGAAAGCATGGAAACATGCTGCAACTGATAAAGAAATGCCTTTATCACACATCCTGATAAAGGAGAATACCAGCAGCCATGAGAATGTGATTTATCGGCCTGCATTGGACTGTCACGTCGAAACGCTCTTGGGCGGCCGCTGGGCACCATGCTGCCGCTGCTTTTAATAAGACGGCCGAGCACAGTCCCTGAGGTTGATCCTGAGTGGAGGTGAGGTCACTTTATTAATGTGCAATAAACATGTTGGTAGAAGAGAGACCAGAGATTTATGCATGAGGACCTCTCTCCATTAACACTAAATCAGGTGCTGTTATTACCCCAGCACTAATTGAATGTGATAGCAGTTGCTCTAGTTGCTCTAATGCAATCCCCCAGGTGTAATTGTCATCGCCCATGCTCCCTCCCTCCTTTTCTCCCAGTTGGAACCACATTTTGTTTTACTGATTAACTGGGCTCTCGGTAATCATAGCAAGATATCTGAGAAATAGGGATGTCAATTTATCACGTTAACTGTGATTAATTAAAAAAAACACACACACACTAAAACCCTTAATCACGCTCTCTGACCCGTATATAAATCGTGTAATAAGAAAATAAATAGTACTAGAACGACTTTATATCTTCAGTTAATTGAATTGCATGATATTGCGATTAATATCAGCAATTAATAAGTCAAATAATATTACACTTTTTGTGTAAAGTTTATTAGTATTGATTTGTATTGATAATTATTAATTTAATGCTTCATTTCATTGAATAATTGTATATATAATACATCTAACATTTCTAATATAATTTAATTTATTAATATAGTTTTAAATAAATACAAGTATCTGTCAACTATCAAATGAATCAAATATAATATTGAATATAAATGTGTGTATATATTTTACTTCTGTCAAACAATTAATCTTGATTAAAAGCGATTAATTGCATCCGAAATAAAAGTTTTTGTTTACATCCGCGTATATACATTTAGAAGAAACACATTTTCTTTTTATATGAAATATATTTATATATAATATAAAATATAGGAAAATAAATATATGAATGTACATACATGAAAATATTTGTAAAATATCATAAATATAATACATACATATATTTTTTTATATATGCATAATAAATATACAGAGTGCACTTTTTTTTTTCATTTATCATGTAAGTAATTCCATACATTTTATATGTAAAATATATGGAATTAATTACATAGTTTTTTAAATATATGTATATTCTATCCGATTAATATTAGAACTAATTGCTTTGTATCAAATTTTTATAAAATAGCTTTATTTGGGAGTTTTGCTCTGTAAATATTGACATGTAGCTAATTAAATGCAATGTCATGTCAGGGGGGCTGTAACTATGTCTGAAGGCACAACATCAGTTGAAATGGATGACGTTATTAGATGCTCTGCTGTTCCTGCATGTAAACAGAGCAGTGTTGCTCCCATCTGCACAATAGAAGGTTGCTTTAGCCCAGATTTTGCAGAGAGATTTTAATAAAGCGGACAGGCCGCCGGGCAGCTGAGGCTGATCCTAGTGAGCGATGGTGTGAATCTGAAGCTTGAATGTCTCCGTTGACGTCACACTTCCTTTTCAGCAGATGAGTCCTGCACCAACTGCTCATTTGGCGCGATCTGTGACGCTCAGACTGGCCGGTGCTTGTGCCCTAAAGAGTGTGTGGAAACACGACAGCCTGTTTGTGGCAGCGACGGGGTAACGTACGAGAACCAGTGCAAGCTGAACGTGAAAGCCTGCACTAAACAGCTGGATCTCAGAGTGGTGGCTCATGGAGAATGCAGTGAGTACCGAAAACAACAATCAGTTCATCCATCACCTTCATACATGTTCACTCATCAGTCTGCGTTTGCTGCAAAAATCATTTTCTGGGGTATTCTTGTTTTGATTTCCAGTAAAACTTTCTTTGGTTTACAATATTCTGACAGATAGCACCTCTTGAACTAAGGTCATCTTTTGTGTTACAAAACAATCTGCCAATAAAGTTAACAAAATAATCTTGTTGTCTGTTTAAAATAAGATTATTTTGCTTGTTTTTAGCAAAAACCCACTAAATTTTGACTTTGAATTTTTATTTGACTAGAATTTTTTTTAAAATAATTTTAATATTGTGCTGGAAACAGAACAATAAATCTATGTAATAAAAGCAAGTTTTTTTTGCGGTGCGTGCTAAACACAAGGTATTTTAAGCAAGAAAATTGACAATTTAGGAAGAAAAATACAAGTTTGTGAATAAATTTTTCCTTAAAAACTCAAGCAAAGTATGTTTTTGTTGTTGTGTTTTTAATCGTTGAATTATGTGGTACTAGAAAGCAAGACAAAATACCGATGAAGAAAATGTTTTGCAGTGTGGTTTTCTTGTCAAGACACAAGAAACTGTTTTAGCACTCTTTCCAAGTCATGCATGCTACACGATTTTATGTGGTGCTTTTTTACATAGCAGAATCCCATGTGAATGTGTTTGGAGTTTCAGGAGGGCGTTTATTGAGGTGTAAACATGTCTTTTTGTCTGAACTGTCCTATCCTGTGATTTGTGCATCTGTGTGTGTGTGATCAGAGACCTGTGGCAGCACTGTGTGTAGCTGGGGAGCGCGGTGCGTCCAGAACAAGTGTGAGTGTCAGCAGTGCACGGGTCAGCCATTAAAACCTGTGTGCGGCAGTGACGGCAACACCTACAACAACGACTGCGAGCTGCGGCTGGCCTCCTGCAGGAAACAGAAAAAGATTGAGGTGGCCAAACCTGACGTGTGTGATGAAGGTGGGTTTATGTGTTCATGTATTTCAGAAGATAACTGAGGAGCTGAACTCCCTGTTATTTGCTGATTTTCACAGATGTACTCAGGGCTAGCCGAGTTAATGCATTCACTCCAAACAGTTTATTGCGGCCAATTTAACCTCCTTGCATCGACTGCACTTAGTGACCCGTCATATTTGAAGCATGAAATGCAGGCATCAGTATGCGCCTTGTGTTCTCTGTCTTTTCGCCGTAGGTCTCTGTTGTGTCAGTGTTTGAGATTCAGTTTTATTCTGGCTTTGACACAGTTATAGATGAGACCATGCTTCCTACTTGTACTTGCACTTAATAATATATGTGCAATAAAATACACATGCACACATAATTTGCTAGTGAGGTGCATTAGTGTGATTGGCTAGAGAAGGAGCTATCGTTATAGAACTAGTCGACCAATGATGATGCTTAAAACCACCCTGATATACATAAAACACAACATTTGGAAAAGCCAGCAGCAGACATGAAAACATGATTTTCTGTGCAAGTCAAAAAAGTTTGCATCAATAAACCTTTGATTTATGCAATATAATTATAAATGTGTATAAAGTTTTGGTTCGTGATTCCACACACCAAAATGCTTTCATTTTTATATTTTGCATTAATTTAATATATTTCTACTGAATTTATTCTAGATTTTTTTTAATCTGTGACTGTAATATTATGGCAAAAAATGTAGCCCATAAAGTAAAATAAGTATTTTAATAATTAAGTATATATTTTTTTGCTCTTTCATGGTACAAGTTTTTATTTTGTGTGTGTGCTGTGTATATTTTTCATCTATATATAAATGCACACGCATACATGTATATATTTAAGAAATATTTATGCATTAAAAAAATATTTTTATATAATATAAATATGAATATAAAATGAATATGAATATATACATGTAAAATCACTGTATGTGTGTGTCTTTATACAGTATATATATATATATATGCATAAAATATACACAGTACACACACATATATCATGTAAACAAATTTTTTTACCATTAATCGTTTGACAGTACTACTTACCTAAAATGTCTAATGCAATAGCTTGGGTTACAAACTACATTTTGTCTCATGTTATTTGAAACAGACTACAGTTTAATCTAAAAACTAGTGCAGCTCTGTGTATTGTAAATTACTATATAATGCGCCCTACCACTTCTCTGATGTAAGTCTTGATGTAATATCTCACTTAAGTCATTCCCAGCAGGCTGTATGGCAGTAAATAAATAAAAAATCACACATTTTTCCCTTCTAAGTCTCATAAGACCTCTCTTTCCAGCTCTATAAGCTGTGGAGGAGTTGCTGTTAAAGGCTGCAGGATCTGGGTCCGGTCAATAGATCCTGCCCAGAGGCCAGTGACACCTGCTTTGTCAATTTATTCTCTAGACTAGTGATGCAACACAGCAGCGGCTAAAACAAATCAGCCAGCAGGTCTTTCTATCTAGAAGAATAGTGAAAGGGGTTTTAAGTTGATGAATACATAGCTGTTTTGTCTGTCTTACATTTAGCTTTCACTCCATTTGCGTGATGGCTGGTATGATTTTGCGGTCGTGGGCACAAAATAGAGTGTCAAAATAAAACATTTGCTCAGAGTGGCCAAAGGGGCTTTTTATTTACCCAGAAATGATTTATTCATTTGTTTAGACCTGGCTTTAATACGCGTGTTCATTAGTCATAAGAAAGAAATGGCAGTGTTCTCTCACTCTTTATTTGGAGGTAATGAAAAATGACAGTGTTCCATGCGTCTGGCCGTAGCGGTGAATTTATCACCTGTTTAATTTCACACTCTGCTAGTCTGAAGTCAGCCTCATTGTAGACACAGATAAAGCGATATGAGAGAACTGAGCATCACCTTGGGGCCGAGGCTCGCTTTTAATTGAATATACGTTTACTAAATAGGATTATGCATTGGAAATAGCAACATAATAGCTTATGAAGCATCAGTACACGCAGCCGATCACCCACAGGAAGAGTATTTGGGAGAGGGCAAACAGGAGAGCGTGTGCAGTCATCTGTTACACACAAGTATCTTCTCATAAAGAACTTCTGCAGGCTGTCATGATGCCCTATTGCTCTTTATGTTGGCAGCATTGCGATTACTCTAAGCTACTGTCCAGGTCTTTCAGCAATGCCCATCTACAGGAGACAAATCACAAGTAAACAAAAAAACAACCAACTAGGACTGGGATTTATAGCTTGAGACGGTAACTTTCTTTTATGTCTATAAATATGTCGATATTTTCATCATATTTTGTTCATTTAGAAAGGAAAATAAGCCATTGTAGTCAGCTGAAGAATTATTATTATTAATAAATAAACCTAAAACACAGTAAATGTAAATAAAATGTGTGATTATGTAGTTATTATTATGTAGGCGTATTATCCACTGTATTCTTCCAATATTTTTACTAGTTAATATAGCTGTTTCTATTTGAATATATTTTAAAATGTATTTTTTTCCTGCGGTCTCTAAGCTGAATTATTGCCATTCAGAAATCGTTTTAGTATTCTGATTTGCTGCTCAAAAAATTATTATTATTATTTTGAAAACAGCACAGTAATTTTCTTTTTTCCCCTTCCAAGTTTCTTTGATGAATAGAAAGTTCAGAAGAACAGCATTTGTCTGAAATAGGAGTCTTTAGTAACATTATAAACGTCTATCTCATCGCTTTCGATCAGTTTAAAGCATTCATTTCTATATATATTTTATTAGCAAATTATCAAATTAAAAGTCCCAAAAAAGTCACAATATTCACAAAAATGTGTCACCAGTTAAGCCATTGCACATATATTGCGAATATTTTGGATGTTGCTAATCATACAGCTGATCTTGAAGGCCAAAGGTTGTGTGTGTGTGTGTGTGTGTATAGCCATAGTTTGAGATACAGAGGTCAACAACTTGTGATGAATGTGAATGTTGAATCTCAGGGGGAGAAATGAAAAAGAGAGTGAGGAAGAGAGAGGTAGACAAGGTGTGTGTGTGCCAAAGTAAAGTGTGACATTTAGAAGGTCTCTCTGTGTGTGTGTGTGTGTGTGTGCGTGTGTTTTCATGGGAGTTATGCATTCACAGTAAGGCATCCCAGCCACCTGCAACAAACTAGCAGTTAAGTCTGAAGGTCACTGTCCTTGCCGTGCTCCCGCTTGACATTTTTTTCTCCCCGTATCTCTCTCCTCTCCCCGTCATCTATCTCCTCATCGGCCAGAAAAACCTTTCACCTCGTGATAGTACCATCTGTTTTTATTTTTTTCTGCTAGAGTTATTCTGTGTCTGTTTACCCGCTTTGCTTTCACTGTAGCTCACTCTTTATTCCTTCAGTTCTCTGTCTTAATGGAAAACGCATAGCTAAATGGACCCCGTAAGTACATGATTGAGTTAAAGAGATGGGAAAGGGCTTTGAGGACAGCTGATGTGTACATCTTGAAAGGTCCGCGGGTGGCGGGTGACATCAAAGGACCGAAACTAATTAGCACCTCCACCCCCACCCGTATCCACTCACTCCACCAGGTTTATTTATTCGCCTTTTTACAGTTGCGTTTTTTTTGTTTGTTTTTTTTCTGCTCACGCACAACAGAACCGGGAATGTAAACGCTTTCATCTTGTGCTTAGCTTGCACAATTTGGCTTAGGTGGCCCGAAGAGCCTCGTATATGGAAATGATTGCCGCCGCTGCTCAGTGGTCAGGTTTATCAGAGTCAGAGTTTAGAAACCTTCATTTAAGCGTATTATTTACTGTATCGCTGATGAGGGGATAAGAGCGTGCGTTGAATCTGTAATGGGTCTTTGCAGTGCAAAACGGGCTTTGGAATTGCTTGTGGTATCAGGTCTGTTTCCTTCACAAACGCAAGCAGCACATTTATTTATATGCTTAAATTACAGTTTATAGTATTTACACTGAGTGTATAAGCAGCACAGTGCTGTGTTGAAGAAACTCTGCTACAAGATGAGGGTTTTCTTAGTGCTGAGCTGCGTTTTACTGTGTAGAGTGCGCTTGACTTAGCAGAAAACACTTGAAAGTGCGTTATAAATGTATCGACAATTTTTTATTATTGATATAGGTTTTTATGGAGCAACAACAATTATGCTGAAATAATGTAAGAAATTGTTCTAGTGCATTGATTTGGTGTTTAGGAATTATTATACATGTGCTAAACAGGAGTGATGCTTAATATTGTTTGACACGTGGTTTTTTGGCAAATATAAAATGCTAATTGATACTTTTATTCATGAGGCTTGCATTAAATTGATCAATAACGAGGGTAAAGACATTTATAATGCTGCGGAATATTTTTTAAATAAGATCAGTCCCATAAAATAGTTTATTTAAATATAATGCTGAAATTCATATTTGCTATTATAAGAATACATTTTTTATTAAAACAGAGAACAAATAATATAAATATTTTATATCAGTCAGTTAAATTATTTTAAATTATGTTTTTTTTTTTATAGAAAGTAGTAGTTGTTTTATATATGATTTGCATATAGTCTTGGTGATGATAGAATGCTTCTTTTAAAACATTGTATATTATTAGTAGTATTACTGATTTATTAAATGTTTTTGTTATTAAAAGGATTTTGTGCTTCCTTTGTGCTTCAGACAGTTTGTAACTCTTTTCTTTGTTTGCTGTGCCTTAATAATAAGCAAATGGTGTGAAAAAAAAGAGAACGGTTGTAATAATCATAGTCAAATGGTACATTCTTTCCCCTTGGAGTCTCTTGGCTGATCTTAACAAGACTCTGCCCTAAGGCGTAAATTCAGCTCAGCTCACATTAAGCAAAATACCGAATCTCTTCATCACAGCGTTGGATCGCTAATGCTCTGAAGCAGAAACCTGATGTCTACACAGTGAGTGCGTTTGCTCTCTGTATCACTGTGGCCAGGGTTTTAGGCCTGAGTGCTTTCATTGTTTCCAGGCTGGGGCTAATGAATTGAATGGCCTCCATGAGTATCGACCCTGCAAAGGCTGTCAGTGTGGATTTTTGATAAGACGTATCAGTGCTGGCCAACCCCTAGCCTTTACTGTGACCCGCTTCATAATCTGTTTAAGGAGATTTTTTATGCTAAGTGGCATTTCAACCTATTCGCAATCGATTTTCCCATCAGGGTGCACGAGGTTGCCCTACCCAGCTTCGCATGTGAAGAAAAGAACGCATTTAACTTGCAATGGAGACGTGGGAAAGAGCATCCACAGGCATTCGGTTTTTCCTCATTAATCAAATCGATTGGCTTGCGGATTTTGTGTTTCCCTGATGCTAATGATAAATTGGCTGATTAATTGCAATTAATTGCGTATATCAGTATCTTCAGAGAAAATACCCCCAAAAGAAATTAACACAATGTTGTGAAGTTACCTCAAAATTGTAAAATGGTATGACAAGTTGAAATTTGGATATTTTTAAAATGTTATTTATTTATGAGATGGAATTAGCTAAATTTTCAACAGCTTTCAACTATATA
>JAUMHP010000080.1:9345819-9357900 GCA_032361065.1 Enteromius trimaculatus
AAACTTCTTCAAACTTCTATATCAGGCTTTCTCAAGCCAACTTAAAGTTTGTCTAAACAAACTTTTTTATCTAGTTTGCTTATACTTTGCTGATACATTTATGAAAGGCATGAAATTCATTACAGTTTTAAAGTTTTGTCAACTTTCCCGAAACTCTCTCACACCGACACTGCAACAGCTGGCCATGCTTATTATTCAGTCCATATTTATATGACACCGTTTGCCACAGAACTGTTTGCTAGCAATGACAAACATTTATATTTATCACAGTTTTGCCATGGAAATGTTTACCAGCAGCATTCATATTTGCCTCAAGCGTGCCAAACAATTATATTTACCACAAATCTGCTGTAGACATTTCCCAATGGTGGCATGCAATTCAAAGCCTGCTGAAGGTTTATGACTGCGAGTGAAAAGCTGCATTCCCAACCCCCTCCCCAATTTCTACAATTTCATTTGCCACAAATTTAGTCTATATTAACCGCAAGCTTGCCAGAAGGCCAATCTTCCAGAAATGTGAGGGTAAATCAGATTTTCGATGTTAATGCTGAGCTGTGACTCACTATCTTGCTGTACTTCTCTACTCTCCACAGAGCGCTCAGAGACGGCTCGCTGCAGGTTGGTAATGAGGCAGCTGTCACTGGGTCATCACCCTTGGCTGCCACACAGCTGGACACAGACGGCGCTCTCTGGTTGGGTAAGTCCATCTTACACCGCTTTGCTCATTCGTACAGTAGTTCATTTACAAACCGAATACGTACACCTGCTCCGACACATTATATCAACACCGAATATCAACAGTCCCCACTTAGCTTATCACTTCTAATTGTATCTTCCTCCATAGTGAGGGCTTTTAAAGAGCACATCTCCTCTTCCCCCTGAGCATCCCTCAAAACAGTCCTTATTATGGTTAATTATGGTCTTCACTATAAGATGTTTGCCTTCTCTTTCTCTTTTGACGAACCCATAAAGATTAAAAAGGAGGATTTATTCATTCTAAGGGTGCAAAATCTCCTTATAAGGTTGCGAAAAGTATTTCAGCACAGGCCAGCCAGTAGAACAGGTGCTGTGGATGCCCGGTGGCTAGAATACATTATCCTCAGACAGCCCGAACATCAAGAGCTCCCTCCGAAAATCCCTTCTTTCAAATGTCATTATTTATTTACTTATTCAGATGTAATTCACTTGAAATTAGCCCTGTCAGTCCTCCCGTCGCAAAGCATACAATCCGATTAAAGGGGAAGCACGCGGGGAGGCAAAAAGAAGAGAGAAACATGAGTGAATTGCAACAGGGGGAGACATTTTCCGCCGTGCTCAAAGAGCAGGAGACGGAGCTGGATTTTCGACAGTGTCAGATCCCGGAGGGAGGCGAGCGTAACTCTCACTCGGAAAGCTGTCAGGGAACGTCCCCAGAGCCTGGCCTCCCAAAAACACTGTTTGATCTTCTCACCTGTTCCTGAGTGTTGTGTCTCTATCTTTCTTCATTCTGACACCCCCACGTTACACCTTCAGCGTCTCAGGCGTAATTAAGTTTTTAACAGTCTTCTACACAGTTTCCATAAGCCACAGACTGTTCGGCAGCCTTTAATAATATATCATGCTGTAGCTCGCCTGCATGGCGGGTAATACCTCAGGTTACACGACGATGTGCGTTTAGACTATGGGTCAGTGACGTGTAGTACAGTGTATGGATTTACAAAGTACAAATTGTGGTAATTGTATGATTTTTGGATATCTTGCTGAAAAGACATTTCTTAAAGTTTTAAAATATATTTATATAATAAAAAAACTTTAAATGAATATATATTTCATTATGTATATATAAATACAAACACATGCATGTTTTAGCTAAATGTTATGCTTATATATTAAATATATGTATATAAATAATAGAATAATATAAATGTATTTGTAATTTATACTGTCTGTGTGTGCATTTACATATAAATACTCATTAAACAGAGAACATAGACTCACATTATGTTAACAAAAACCTTTATTTCATTACAATTAATTCTGTGTGTATATATATATATATATACTGTATATATATATATATATATATATATATATATATATACACACACACACACTATAAATATTATAGAGTAAAAATATTTTCTGCACACCTTTAATGCATTGGAGTATACATATTAAATACATATTAAAAATGAATATGATAAGCATTGCATATCTTATATTTTTTTAAATAAAAGCTTTTTTTTCCCCTGGTCAACCAAATGAGAGAATTAATCAAATATTTTGCTAAATTACTAAAGCTTTTCACAGACTTTTTTGATATCAGGATAGTGGTTTTTGAGCTTATGCCCTCCAAAAATATCAAAATAAAAAATAAAGTAAAAATCATGCTTATCATCTTGCGAGCAATGTGACAGCGTGCATTTCTGACAATCTCTAAGTACTTTATAAGCGATTGGATGGCTTTTTAAAGCAGTTGTATGCACTTGAATCAGTTTATTCTGTGTATTGTGTGAACCTGAAGTGCTGTGCAGTACATCATGCACACGTGATCTGATCTTGTCCGTTCCTCTCGTCTTCAGGTGGTCTGGAGGAGCTGTCCGTAGCTCGCCGGTTGCCCAAGGCTTACAGCACAGGCTTTATTGGCTGCGTAAAAGACGTGATAGTCGACGGGGTGGAACTACATCTGGTTGAGGATGCCTTAAACAGTCCCAAAATATTACACTGTTCTGCCAAATAGTCTGGCACCACGTTCCTCCCAACACCATGTCTACTGCTGTAATTATTTTTCTATTTTTTATATATTTTCCTTTGCCTTTTATATTGGAAAAAATACATTGTTTTAATTATCATTTTGTTTTTTGTTTGTTTGTTTCCCCCCCCCCCCCATCATTGCGTCCAACCATAATCTAGTCACCAGTCAGCGAACACGGTGTCACAAGACAAGCAAAAAGTCGTATTACATCTGTCCTGTTTCTATGACAAACAACAGAACATGTACTTGCTCATTACTTGAACAGCGGCAGATGAGGTTGGTGCTGTTTTTGCCGTCTGGATAACCTTCTCTCGGTGCCATAGCTTGCTGTCCACATTCCTCTGAGCTGTTGCTGCGGTCCATTACTACGTTTAAAAAGGTCTAAAAAAAAAGACTTCCTGCTTTGTCGACACCACAGAAAAAACATTGAGCAAGACTATGTACGATATTCCTCATTTATGATACCACTAACAAGGACAAAAGCTTGAAACTTGGAGCTTTTGAATCCCGAACTGATAGTAGCTGACGTAACATTTAGCGTTCATCAAAATTCACCGTTTTTTTCCCCCCATGCAAACATCATTTACCTGTGAGATGTAATAAATAGTAAGAAATACATGAGACTGTGAATTTTGAAGATGCTATTTTTTGTTGCAATCATCCGTCTCATGTGTTGTGCATATCTAAAGAGCAATTACATATATATAAATATACTATATGACCACTTGTTGCATGCATCTTTTTAAGTGTTGCTTTGATTTTGCCTTGGTTTTCTTGATCTTCGTCATTCCATTCAGGGCAGAAATGTAGCTGACTACATTGCAATCTTCACATCTGATCACTCAAGTTGGGAGATATTGAAATTTTATATATATAGATATATATCTGCTGTTTGTCAATCTGGACGCTTGTGTGTGCGCGCGTGTTGGAAAAAATGGTTGTTGCAACAACTCAACATCGGGAGGCGCTGTAACACAGGAAGAGATGAGAGACTCAAAACACAGCAGGTGGACAAAAACAGCATTGACATTCTTGGCATGCTCCGTCATCGAACAAAAATCATGTATTCACTGCATTTTTTTTTTCTTTTCTATCGTATATCAAATGAAAATGTGGCTTTAAAATGCTGCCAGCACTTACTATAAAAAAGGGATGATGTATGTAGAGCCCTTGCATCCTATGACTGTGGCCCCCATAACAGCTGTTTATGTTCGGTAACCAGTGAAAATAGTAATGCATGGGTTTGTCAAGTCAAAATGGTTTTTGTAACCTGTTCCAAGACAAATGCAATGCTGTGGTGCTGTTTCGGTGTAAGAGATATGAGTTTGATACCAGATGCTTTGCAATATATCATTAGAAATATGCCTGTTTGGGGTAAAATATAAAATAATTTTTGCTGTCTGTTTAACAAACCCTGGAACATGCAAGATGGTAATCATCATGATGTACAGCCCTGTGATTTTTTTTCAAGTGTACATTTGTTACTGAGGTTTTGTTTTAGTATTATACACTGGAAGCGAGTCTGGCATATCATGAACGTGGGGTGGGATCCGGGGGGAATCGATCATTTTATGTGTCTGGGGTTTGATCATCCTTTCAGCCCTTCGTTACTGCACGAGCTGTATGGACCATCCGCCCCTTTTTTTAGTATAGCGCCCTCACCTTCACTTTTCCAGCGGACTGGATTTTTGATCTCTTTTGTATTAATGGGAGTTATTTTTTGACATCCTCCTCTGGTAGCTTTGCTCTCAAGGGACGAGGCTCATGGTGAAAACCGCCATGGAAATGTGCTGTGTGAATGGAAACTGAGAAATGCCTTAAAATCATTCACCGTTCATGGGTGACAAAAGTTCATGTCCATATTGTTCTGTGCTCTCACCTCAGCCAGTATATTAGCCTCATTCCCATCATGTAAATTAATTCATAAATGTTAATAATTATATTAATAATGCTTATGAGAATTTCCAGAAGGCCTCGATAATAGTGGTTCTGGACTCTACAAAAATACTATTTACTGTACAAATACTATTTTCAGTATCTTATTTATGTCTTAAAAGGATTCTCAGTCTGGCCTTTGTAAACTACTGTTTTGATTGAACTAGATCTGATGGGCAGTGCACAGAATGAGAGGCATGATGTTACCATTACTAACTTTATTACTTGTGTCTTGTGTTCCAACCACCATAAAATAAAATGTAAAACAAACTGACCTGACGTCTTGTAACATTTACTCCTAAAAATGTCTGTGAATAAATCCCTCCAGTTCCCAAATTGTCTAATCCAGAGTCTCCCTAGTGTTATATTATATTACAAAAGTTTGGGATTGGTAAGAATGTAGTTGTTGGTTTTTGAAAGAAGTCTCGTTTTGTTCACCACTGCATAAAAAATACAGTAAAAACAGCACCGTTGTGAAATATTACCGTTTAAAATAACTCTTTTCCATTTTTTTTAATCAATGTAATGCATCCTTGCTGAATAAAAGTATTTAAATATACAATCACATAGTTAAATATATATAGAATGCACAGCTCCTATATCAGCACGATATGCTTCTGAAATTTTTCTCATTCTTACTGTAAGTTAATAAGACTATTTATTTGTAATACTGTATATTGTTATAATATTGAAATGTCCTGAATTAACACCAAATTAGAATATTGTGTTCTTACAGTAATGTCTTCATTTATAAGAGAGATGGTGTTATTCAGTTATGTAACAGTTATTCTCTTAAGAGGATATAAAATGTCATCAGACATGACAAGCTCGTGGTTGCCTGGAGACGTTACAAAAACAGATCTTGTCAAAGAACTCAGGCGCTGGGGGTAAAAATGGTAAATGGAAAAATCCTTTGGATTTCTCTGCGTTGGAGAAAGCATGTGAAATGACCAGTGCTAGATGAGCAAGGATTCCTTTAGTACACATTCTCACAGCAGTGCAATAAAGAGGCTTTTACTGCATGTAACAAGGCTTCAGCTGTCTGGCTACATCAGGGAATCTGTAGCTCCCATTGTTCCTCCTCATGGGGTTTTAGTTTGGACTGAAGAGTCCTCGGGCTGTAAGGTCAAGGGGCGTCTTAGAACAGAGCTTGCCTCCAGCCTGTCTCCTTGGGTCCTTAAAGGAAAATTCACACAAAAATGAAAATAGTTCCTAAGTAAGTTAACAGCGTCATTTTCAACAGCATAGTCATCAGCCGCTCTCATTTTGTTACTAAATGCATCGCAGTTTTGAATTGTTAAATTATTGAATCAATGACATCAATGATATGAATTCATTCCAGTGTTTTTGAATGAATTGGAACTGATTCAACAAAATATTGTGTAATTATGAATATACAGTATATATATATATATATATATATATATAGTATAACATATAAGTACATGTACAGCTATGTTATGGAAGTCCCTTTTCACACACACAAAGTCATACTTCAGTAAATCATATTTATGACATTAAACAGTTGACTTATTATATATTTTTATATTTCTATTTTATTAGATTTTTTATTTATGTTTATTATTTTATTATGTTTTTTTTAGATTTGTATTAAGATTTTTTTTTCATTTCGTTTTTTTCAGTTAATGTTCATTTTATATTACAGTAGTTATTTCTTTTTCATTTATCATAATTGCGATGCTAAGTCATAATTATGATGATAAAATGAGTAAAAGTTGCAAATCTGACATGACTTTATAAAATGTTAAAATGTTTTCATAATTATGACAACATATTTTAGAATTAGTTTGACTTTTTATGACATGTCTCATAATTAAGGTTTATCAAAGCATACTTTTTTCATGTGACAGATGTATATATGATATTTAACACATTATGAGTATTGTAGTGTTATTGTATGTTTCCCAGTTGGCCTTCATATGGTTAAAATGTATGAAAACAGTTACACACTGACCTCAAATATGAAATGACAGACATATTGTTTGCATTGACCCTTGCTCTACATAGACACCCGGTCAGACTCTGTCTAGAGAGAGAAATCCATAGATAAAGCCCTGCATTTTAGAAAATTGCATAACAACGTCCTGGCAGATTAATCTTCCTTAGGGCCAGTGACGTCATGACAGCCATGGCACTGCTGCGGTGCCCACAGCTGCCACCTTCAAATCACCCCAATGCAAATGGGGTCAGGCCCAATTGGAAACTGCTGAAATGAAAGCAGAGTCAACGTTGCTGTTGTGTATCTTCTATCTCCTCACAAAAATAGCAACATTACAGCTAACTGAGTAATAATAAACATATCTGAAAATGGAAAAAAAGGTGATAATTACATGGAAGGAACTGCTAAAATAAGACTGTAGGCGGGGGAACAAAGTCAGCATGCATATATGTACATCACTTCATTATTAGAATATTTTATGTGTAATCACATTAAATCCTACACATTCTTAGTTTTCATATATTTGCTTTTAGTTATTTTACCTAAAATGAAAATGTTGCCCATATCTGAAATAAAAATTTTTTCATATATATGTTTTAATGTTTAAGGTAATATATAGTTAATATTTATATTGCAGTAATGATTTTTGTGTCATAATGAGATACAAATTATGATATACTACATCATGTGACTTAAAATATTTAAATTAGGCTATGGCATGATAAAAAAAAACATATATATATGTGTATATATATATATATATATATATATATATATATATATCATTAAAATAGGCTTTAAAATAGCATTGACTTGATTTATGATTTGCCAATGATTTTCTTTTGTAGCAGAAATTGGCTTCAATTATATAATACATCGTTTTGTCAAATTACCTACAAATTCAGAGAAAACAATTTTTTTATGTACAGTTTGTTAATATATTTAAGAGTGTCTTTTACCAATGTTTTACTTAAAGCAACACAACTTTTCATGAAACAAAAAGTTTTATTGAGTCAACAGTCCTAGATAGATACTGTTGACAGATATAGTCATATATATGCACGTAGGGCCTATGTAATAATTATGATTTCACCTGTGTAGCTCGGTTATGCAGTAAATGCTTAAACTAACGGTGTTACAGCCCAAACCGTCCCCGGTCTGTAAGAAAATAAAACGTGTCGTTGTGTCAACTTCTGGCTGGTTAATCCTTCTATACGGTCCAGGGAAATGGTACGCGCTTTCGAATAATTGACTCGTTTTGAACCGGCTGAATAAAGTTTTTCCAGTCAGCTGTGAGCGGCGTGTCAGTGAGAGGCGGAGAGAGTGAGTGAGAGCTGGGCGCTGTGTGACGCCCCTCGCTCGCGCTCAGCTCTGCTGCAGTGACTCGGCGAAGGCAGGATCGTTTTATTACTCTTTCCCCCTCAGTCCGCTCACACACTTCTGACATCTGACAGCTCCCAGGACGGCCATGACGTCTCGAAGGTAAGCTGAAGGCTACATTAAAACTGCAAGAGCGGGTGCTGAGGGTTACTGTTACTGTATGAATGAATCGAGCGCGACACGCAGCTCAATGAGTCGGACTCGGTCTTTACTCCAGGCTCCAGATCCCGTCTGGCCCATTATACTGTATGTGCTCGCTTCGCTCAACGATTTATAACATAGACTATTTAGGAATAGTTTTCGTCTTTTTTTTTCGTTGTTTTTTTAGTATCACGTAGATTGTAGTCTGTGTCGCTCTCGCCACCGGATGTTGAATTTGAATAATCAGCGCAAAGTCACTTGAACAGTTCTCCCTCTGTGGTGCAGCATTCAAACTGTGCTTCATTAGTTTATCGAGGCGGTTTATTAGGATACTTATGGTAATTACCTCCTACTGTATTTACTACGTCGTTGCTAATGATCAATGAAAACGTTAAAGACCGACATCTGAGATAGTAGTATTGAGAAAAAAAAAAAAAAGAAAGAAATAGAAAGATCTGTATGCTAAGTGTAGCAGCAAAAAAATATTATATTAATTGTTTAACACTATTCAAACTTTATCCTGAGTTACTGATTATTTATACCTTTCACATTGTATATTTAAAACCATATTCCTTATGTATGAGGTTAGTGAAATTGACAGGACAAATACAGCTATCTTATAACTTGAGTCTTCTAAAACACAGCAAAACAACTGTGTCAGCTACTGTACAACACACATGAATATTTAGTAAGGTAAATGCCCCAAGGCATTTTATAATTGCATACTGGAGCAGGGTTTTAAATTTAGCCAGGGTTAGAAGTGAACAGGCCTTTGGTCTGCGTCTAAAAGACATTGACCCAAAAGTTTCCTAAAGTTGGATGTATGATTTGTGTTTTATTTGCATTAACATAGATCTAGAGATCTCCTGGGTTAATGAACCTACACAAAGAACTGAAGCACACATCAGTTGCTCTGAGAGTTTGCACAGGTGACCTGGGTAAATAACATACAGCATGGGAACAACATTCTGTGTTGGTTTAAGCTTGCACCGTCTACTGTATGCACCGTTACCACAATATGTTTCAGGATTCAGGGCTGTTACCAGCAGCTTTCATTTGTCAGAGTAATAGTCTGTGATCCTTTGGCCTTTACTGTGCCTTTACATCATCTGTTATATAAATAGTTTTGCTGCCAACAATTACCATTGACTATTATTAGCATCATTAGATTATCATTACTGATGTCCTTCTCATCTCATTAAAGGAATAGTTCACCCAAACATGTAAACTCTCATCCTCCAGACTTGTGTGACTGTTTCTTCAGTTAAGCACAGAAAGAGATGTTAGGGACTGGCAGCCTAGAAACCTGACTTTCATTGCATCTTTTTCCATACAATGAAAGTGAACGTTGACTGAGACCATCATCTCCTTTTGTGCATGTTCCACAGGTTTGGAAGAACATGAGGGTGAATAATTGTTGACATGTCCTTTTAACTGGTGTGAAAACTGATCTCACTTTACACAAATAACAGATGATGATCCGTCTAATTTTCAAAAGTCCAGGGAGCTGGACTGTACATTTTGCAGATTTAAGGATATCTGTGCTATACAAACAGGAAACTGAAAAATTATTTCAATATAGAATTTACATATATTACGCATACAAATGTTTTATTGTTCACAAGAGGTTTTGTATAAAGGAGGCTAACAAAGTTACTTAGCTTATAGTCCTGGGAACGCCAAACAAGATTTATTTTTATAACTCTTATGTAATGTGGAATAATTTTTCTTTGTCGCTTATCCCACCGGCTACTATTTTTTCGTTTTAATTTGGCATTATTGTTATTTCTTTCTCTCTAGATCATAAAGCATCTTTAGTGTGCATGTGAGCAAGCGTGTACAGGAAAGAGGAAAAAGGAAGAGATGGCTCATAGCGTGGTTATTTTTGTGGGGTCATGAAAATATGGGGTTATGAATATTTTGGTTGCATAGAGTCGCCTGTTGTAAAAATTTCCAGTCAAAGTTTTCTTTTTTTTCTTTCTTTCGTTCTTTATAAAGCACATTTAAAAACAACCATGAGTTCGACAAAGTGCTTTTATTAAAATTATACTTTAAGGACTTTAAAAAACAAATAAATTAACAAATAAATTAACTAACAAATTTGAAAACAATGCTATAAAATACTCATTAATATTTCCCTCCATTCACATCCATAAAGTTCAAAAGGTTGCTGTCAGTATGGTTTTTTTAAAAGAATTTGGAATTATCTCATGCCCACCCGAAGGCAAAAGTACAGTAAAGACAGTAACAAATAACCTACCTGGTCTCATGGCATATACCTTAGTGCACTTTAATAAAGCGATTAATACAGCATTATTTTTGGCATAATTATTTAAAAAAATATTAATATGCTGGGATATTTAAAAAAGGTGCTGCACAAAAATTGCACATTGGTATTTTCATGAGACAACAAATGCCATTTAATCAAGTGATGCAACACTTAATTTTCAGCGACTATTATCCTTTTGATTTGCTGCTCAAGAAATGTTAAAACAGTTGTGCTGCTCAATGTATTTGTTGAAACTGATTCTTTAATGCATGGAAATTTATTTGAACAGCATTTATTTGAAATAGAAACTGTATCAGTTTAAAGCATCCTTGCTAAATGAAAGTATTCATTTATTTCAACAACACAAATTTGTATGTCAGTATTTGGGGTCAGTATATCTGAGAGTTCGACTTGTTTGTCTGAAAGCTGAAGGGACCTGAGCGATAGTATAGAAATTCAGAAAAATCATGTTAAAAGTCAAATCAAAAGTGTTACATTTGCATAATTTGAGGGTAGTTCACATCATAGATGGCTTAAATAAATGAACACTTAAAATCAGGCCAGCAGACTCACAGCATGACTCTAAACCTACTGTATTTATTATTTGAGGAATTATTTATCATCAGATCAAGTGAAGCATGGATTATGCAGATTACTGTTTCTAATGTTGGTAAAGATGATATTAGACAATGGGTTGAAGTATATATGTTGTGCATTTCATTGTTCATATCAGAAATCCAAACTTTTTTTTTATATTACTTCTAGACTCCCCTTTTAGGACGCAAAGCCAGGTCTTGATCCCATTCCAGGAGGCTATTTCTATTGGAAGAGTTGTTATCAGCTGTCGAGAATTCGAATATGATCGTTGACGTTAGATTTTGTTTCACGTGTCCTTGGGCTGTCTAACCCAGGGTGAGTTCAAAAATGGCAACATATTTCTCCCTCAGTAAGGAGAGAGAGAGCCTGCTACTGTGTGTAGCCTTGAATGTACCATTCTAGTTATGTGAATTGATTTGATCTTACATGTATATGCTTGGGGATTTGGCAATAATCAATTAACTCACACTTTCAGATTTGCAGGCATAATGTCCCATAGCTATAACTGGGCGGGCGATATGCATACCCATATATAACGGTAGTTGACGTATCAATGTGTCCTAGGGTGTGATGGAAAAATGAAAAGGAAAATAACCTCTTTTATGCTATTTGTAACTCTTAGAAAGAAGATACATTTTTCTAATGCTAGGGATGTGTATACAGTATATTATTGCTTTCAAATGATTGTTCGCGATTAATTGCACGATGCAAAATAAACATTATAGTTTACATGATACATGTGTGTGTGTGCTGTGTATAGTTGTGTATATATAATGTATATATAAATACATCCATGTATATATTTCAGAAAAATATGTTATTTTTGTATATTTATTATATTAATTTAGAATATACATTACATAAATATACATGTAAATAATATATACTTTGTCAGTTTATTTATATATGCTTAATAAGTATACACAGAACACATATTAAAAAATGTAGCATAAAAAATGTTTGTTGGCAATGACAGAGGTCAAAGGTTTTCTGTAAGTTTCTGTTCACACACTGTTGCTGGTATTTTGGCCAATTCCTCCAGCAGATCTCCTCTAGAGCATTATT
>JAUMHP010000080.1:9358000-9371894 GCA_032361065.1 Enteromius trimaculatus
TATATATATATGCAGCCTATATTTGGTCAATTATTCAGGCTTGGTGAAAAAGCATAAAAAAAATCTTACCGACCATAAACTTTTTGACTTTTAATGTATGTCATTAATTAGCATCTGACTGTACATGTGGTGTTTATTTTGACCACATGAGGTTGTGATGTCACAATCTGAAGGGCTACCGTACATGTTCAGAGCGAGGCCTGGGTTTGCTTTTTTTGCACTTGAATGGATGAAATGTTTGGGTTTTATACTAGAGAACCAGTTTGTCAGGCCATCTAGGAAGTACAAGCAATGTCACTGCATATGATAATCAATGTCCATGGAATGACTGACTGAATGAATTTGTGATTTATGTACCTGATCATGTGACAGCAATATACTACTAGCATTTGAAAGCTGTTCGTCTGCTGTTTAAATTTGTTTCATTTTTACCTCTGTGAAATTGGGTCAAAAATGTAATGGCATATTAAGACTTGAAATTCAGTTTGAACTGCTGCAAGATATAGTGTCTATGGCTGTCCTTTTGTTTGGCGATATATATAATGGATATTTTTTGTTGATTTGCCATCAGTGTGGTGTTTTGCGTTATAGTTGAGTCATTTCTTTTCATTTTAATGGGTATATTGATTTGTTGTAAATTGTACATTTCATTTGATCGTTTATACAGTGACGGAAATATTCACAGCCATTTAGATTATTATTTTATGACGATGTTAATGTCATTTATTCTAATTACTTCTACTATTATACAAAACATCAACAGTTATGAAGCTATCTGGTTGCGTTATCACAATTTTGAAATCTTTTTCAATTTTGAAGTTTACTTGAATACTATGTTGGTGGGGTTTTTTTTTTTATCTCAGTTGGTGATCAGTAGGTTTGATCTGAATTGTGTCGTGCTGATTGTCCTTGTGTGATAAAGACTGTGTTCCCTCTTGCACTGGTTCAGCCTAAAATGCCTTTTGCCCTGAAATATACAGCTGATGTAAAGACTTGCATCTCAAATAACAATACAGGACTAGTTATTGCATAATAAAGCATACACTGGGAACTTTCAACTAACTGTCTTTGACTCATTTCACCTTGCTCCAAACAAACAGTTGCTGACCCATATTTTAGTTCCTTCCCTCTTTACGGTTGAATAACGTTTCTTTTGTTTTCATAAAAACACCTGAAAGCAGGAAGCTGATAATTCATCCCTACAAAACACACACAGTGGAATAGTTTGCGTTGGTGCGAGTGTGTTCAGGGCACTCGTCGCCGCAGGGCTTAGGTTTCAAACAGTTACTCTGTGAGGAGTGTTCGTTTAACCGTCCCAGAGCAGGAAGTGATAAATTAAATTCACGTGAACCTGTTTGCTTTTCCTTTCTTTTGTCTGCCGACCTGAGTTATCAGCGATATCATGAATATTGCACCTATTAAAACTGAAAAACATTACTTGACACCATTCCTTGAACTTCCTTGTGCGGTTTCCAGCAACAATTTAGTTTTTGTAAACAAAATACTCCTTGTGAAATGCAATACAATAAAAAAACATATATACATAAATGCACAAGTAAAAAAACATTGTTTTCTTTGGATTGAGTTGCAGCCACATGTACTGTTTCTCATGGGAGAAGTCCAGACATTTTTATAGGAATCTGTGCGATCTTTAATGTGAATTCGCAAATTGCTTGTTTTACAAGTTACTTATTATACTACCAGACCTTTATCGCCTGGAAATATGCACCAGAACTTCGCTAATGTGACCCTACTTTGTATCGTCTTTGCTTTTGTTTTGTTTAATGTTTATCATCGATCAGTTTTGTCACACTCCTTTTCACTCTTAACCGCAGTCCAGCTGCTTGCCTTTAGTCCTTTAGCACCCAGCAGGCTTTGCCGAAAGGTATGAATGTAAACTGACACCGGTCATCCAGATTTGGCAAGTTCAATATCCATCTAGATGTCATCTGTCTCACTTAACCACTGACTGTAGTAGGTAAAGGTGTGGTTGAAGATATCTGCAAGTTCTGGGGCACACAACGCATGGAGCCCGTCGTGACGATGCACTGCAGGGGCCACAGAACGATCCCCAGCAGCATCAGCATGAGGAATATAAAGAGCAGCAAACGCTTCCAATCCATCAGCCGTTCCAGGAGCCCAAGCCGCGGTTGAGTTTGAGAAGAAGATACACTGCTTTGTCCACTGGCCCCAATATCCACACAGATGCAGAATGCTGGCACGCCTGGAATATCTATTGGCCGCTGGTAGCACAGCCTCTCCCCGTCCAGCCACACGGGCTCCTCTTGCTGCTGGTGGACGGGCAGGCGACACAGCACCTCCTGGCTAGTGGTCAAAGCCGGAGGCCCCTTTTTTGGGATGGTAGTGGGCTGGCGACAGAAGGGGCAGGAGATTTTTGAGTTGTGGAGGTCCATGGAGGTGGTCATAATGCGCGAGAGGCACTCGAGGCAGAAGGTGTGAGTGCAGTCCAACTGTTTTGGCGTTTTGAAGACGTTGTCGTAGGTGTTGAAGCAGATGGAGCACTCGGGATGAGAGCTCACCCTCTCCAGGTCCGTTTCTAGCGGCACCACCTGGGTGTGCCACACCGGAGGGCTCGGCTCCATTTCCCAGCAATATGGTCTTCCACTCTCTTCCTTGCACCGATTAACTGTAACAAGCAAGGCAAACATCTTAAAATGACCTTTAGGTTCATTTCAAAGCAAAACTAGGACGCAGCTTAGGAAGTAAACATTTACCGGCAGGTGATTTATGATTGTTTGCATGTGGACAACACTGAGAACACACATTTGTATGGACGTTACAGTACAAATAGAAATGGCCCACAGAACAAGCCCAAGCAAGAAAATGGATTCATCATCATGTCTTTGTATGGTGCCCTTTTAAGGAATTACTGTGACTTGGATTAAAGTAGGTCATCAGTTTGTCGCAGAAACTTGCTACTGTGCATTCACTGTTAAAAAATGTATTGCGTTGTTTTGTTTCAAGCCATTTGCCTAATTTCTCATTAGACCACACACTATTAAAGTGGCTCTGTTGTGTGTTATGAAATGTTAATGTTTTTGGTTTTGGGTGTCCCAAACAACAGGTTGACATGCATGCACAGTCAAAGAACACTTTAATTTTCTTATAGTATGCATTTATTTTTAACTTATGTGTTCCCAAATGATTCGTTCAATGATTAATTTTTTTAAAACCCCTCTGGTGATTGGTTGATTTCATTTAAAGCAGTGTTTGTGAGCTTTTATTTGCTCCAACAGTGGTACCTAGTTTTAAAGAATGATTTAATCGTTTCATTTAGATCCAACATGAAAAGACCAACAAGTGAGCGGGCAATATGCAGATGTTTCATTTTGACGTCAACATGAAACGGAGTTGGACTTGTTATAAAAATGACTCATTTCAATGATTCAGAGAAGTGATCATCATTTTTGAGAGACAATACATTTTTACACAGCTATGTTACACACTGCCTAAAAAAAGGTCATTTGCAAAAAGCTATAGGGGCACTATAGATGTTCTTGAATGGTTCTTAATAACCTTTTAATTGTTTTATAAAATTGCTATTCAATTCTTCGTAGATTAGTTCCTAACAGTTTTCCAGATCAATATATTGATTTCTGGGTGTATGCACCAGTAAATGGTGTTTTCTAAAGATGTAAATAAAGAAAAGGTCTTCCGGATTCTTCAATGGTTCTTTGCAAAGGTACCATTTTATACCAATGTATACATCAAGGGTGGGGATCGTTGATCCTGGAGGGCCGGTGTCCCCGCTGTGTTTAACTCCAGCCCTAATCAAACACACCTGAACCAGCTAATCATGGTCTTCAGGATGCAGTTAGGTATTTTTCCCAGGGTTTTTAGCGAAACTCTGCAGGAGTGGCCTTCCAGGATCAGCGTTCCCCACCCCTGGTATACACTGTGGAGTATTTAGGTTATTCAAATGTTCTTCACAAAAGAAAAATGCTTCATTTAAGTACTCTAAGGTTCTTTTTGGAGCGTAAATAATTTTTGCTTCCGTTTTAGCATCCAGAAGTTCTTGGTTTTCAGAACTGCTAGAGATGTAATGTTTGTAAGGTTCTGTGGCGTTAGGCTGCATAAATGTTTAGGTTCTAATTAAAATCTATTTTCAAATAAGTACAGAAGTTTAGCAAAGGTCAAACACCCATGCTTACAATGTTAGTAAGACACAGACTGCTTTGTTGTCCTTGTTCTGCCAACGTCAGCACCACTGTCCTTCAGAAACCCTTTCAGCAGGCTCTCTAAAAGTCATCGCTCCACTAGTCCTGGCATTTGGAGCCTAGAAAAATGTATCAACAAGGTGACTCTACATTGTATAATACAGTGAAATGTTTCATAAGCCCACCCTGAGCTAAATAACATGTGCATCCAATGCAGCCTGTGTTTTAAGTGGTCTTGTGCCTGCACAGGTTCAGGTGGGGGTTTGGTTGAGAGCAGATGGCTTGTTCACAAGCCCTGCAGGGCAGACCTATATGTATGTGTGTGTGTGTGTGTGTGTTTTTCTTTCTCCATCCCTGCACCGCACAATGCACCTGTTTGTTCTCTATTATATTGGTCTAGCTTTGGCATTCCTGGAGAACAGGCCGGTGCCCAGGCAGCCATTCTCTCAGCACTGTGTCAAACCCCCAGACTCAGAGCCATGGCCTCAAGAACACCTGCGGCCCGAGTCCTTTCTGTCTAATCTCCTTTCATGATCTACACTTCAACACAAAACTGTTTGACCACCATTAGTGCACGATTTCATGGTTATTCATTAACTCAAGCGCCTCTGTTGATCACCAGGCAAAACAATCTAAGGGATGACAATGTTCTTGACCTGAATCTCCTTCGACGCGTGCAGAAGGCCCTGATGCTTGAACTTTCACATGACACTCTCAAATCTACTGCCCCTCTGTTTGATAACAGGAGCCATTAGGGAAGATAGGGAGGGGTTTGAAAGCAGCTCCACTAATTTGATTTAAGGTCTAGGTTGAAGCCCAAGGACAAAGCTGCAGTTAGCAAGCTAATGCGCAGACTATGTGCTTTTTTTTCTGGGAAAGGTCATAAACCATTTAAGAGAAGTTCTCTCTAATTTCATTTGCATATAAACAGCTTCAGCAGCGTTCTGTCAGTATATTTAAGTCTTGACATCAATACTGAAAATAACCCCAACAATTAAACCAAGTACAAAGTGTGCACAATATATTGTTATTATTATTATTATTATTCTATATTAGTCTACATTGGATATGCAATTGCTCATGCACTTTAAAAAATGCTAATAATTAATGCTAAAAGTTTAAGAATCACATTGGCTGTTTCTAGCAAAAATTGAAATTACTATGTTTTCTGTATTATGCATTAAAATGTTGAGATGCCTAAATTCACTTGTAGTATTTAAAGCAATTATTATATTTAATTTATTTGCTTCTCTTATTTTACTAATTTTTTTTTTATTTTAAATTTTATTCTTTTTTTATGATCACATTTTTTTTTTGTATTATTATGCATGTCATGCATTGTACACTAGACCTCTGAGAACACTTTGTGTGCTCCACTTTGGCTTATAATAACTTCACTTCAATCTCCAATATTGTAAATCCTCTATATTATTCTCCGCTCTTCTCAAACAAATCACACAACAGGCACTTAAAGCTAACGTCCCTATGGGCATTGAGTAACCCATCCAGTTTTTCTTCACTTCAGTTCTATTTCCAAACGGCTGCCCCGAAGAACCGCCACATGTGGCCGACAAGTATTGCACATGTTCTTACCTGTTCTGATAACTTGAGCGCTAGTGTTCTCCCTGTTCCAGTGATTCCTCTTTTATCTTCTCATCACTTCGCCTCCCTAAGGACACAAATGCATTATCAGCTCTGGAGCTGTCAGCAATCCTCTTGATAATGTAATGTCCTCCTCTTAGGAGTCTGTTAAAAGTGGAGCTGAACGCAGGTGGGCTTTCTGTGCATGCCGCGCTCCTTCTCAGTGTCTCGTGTCCACTCTCACCTGCCTCAATTTATCCACTCTCTTTCAGCACTCGCTATGGAAATGACACTGATAGGCAGGAACAATAACACGGCCTTGAGGGAGTGCCAGAGACGGGGGAGGCGGAGGGATGGGATAAAGGAAAGAATATTCATAGTGTAACATTTCCTCTTCTTTTTTTTTTCTTTCTCTGTTGTTCAGTCTTCCCCAATCATTTCCCAGAATTCTGCATGATTTTATATAATCCGATTGGTTTTGTATCATTACTTTCTGGAATTTCAGAAATACCAAAACTTGGTTACACTCATTCAAGATTTTAAATTTATCTTCACACTACCATGGCCAACTTACATGCCTTCATGTCAATAACTTGGGAATGGGATGCTCAGTAAAGTAGGTAGTTGGTAAGTAGTTTTAACTTCACAGTTAGTAACTTTGTAACTGCGTCAACTAATTCTTATAAATTGGCAACTACATGTCTGCTAACTCTCAGAGTGAACTGTTTAGGGTAGGTTTAGGGTTAGTAAAATAAGTTGACGTATCACACAGACAGTCTACTAATACTAATGACTGATAGTTAACATGTACTGTACAGTAGGTGCAAACTTACTGTTATTATAAAGTGGAGTATCGAAATAAAGTATTACCTTAGTTTTAAACGTCAGTCTAGTCAGGGAAAGCTACAATAACAGCAAAAGAAACATTGTGGTGTTAGCGAAGGTTAACACATGAATGGTTATAGCTTAATAGCATGTGGGTTATCTTCATCATTATTACATGAACTCATCTGCTACATACTGTATAATATGTCTTTTATAATAGTCTTTAAAGATTTTTGTTACTGGTCAGCATTAGAAAAACAATCAATGGCAACAATAAAATAGCAAGGTATCATCTACTTTTGCTGTGATTTGGTACTCTAGTTTTGGTTACTCTGTTATAAGGAAGAGATGGACAAACTGAAAATGCATCATTGAACTGAGCTGTTGCATATGGTTTTATGACTTTATGAGATGAATAATATCTGCGACTGCTGACTCTCTTGCACTGGTCAAAAAGACCTGTTTAAATTCATGTTTAGTCAGGCATGCCACACAATAAAAATATACCTTATACCATAAGGAAGCCAGACAGCTGTAAATAATAAAAAAACTGAGATGACAATAATAAAAAGCAATCACACGGAGAGCAAACTACTATCTGTTCATACTATAATGTGAGTCGACCTGTAGGAAGTAAACAGACAACGACAACAGAGTACTTTGAGTGAGCCAAACTGATGGTAATCTGTTCATCTAATATAACCTAATCCCCAATAGTCAATATCAAGTCCTTCACTTCCAGACCCTTGTCATTCCTCTGCATCTCATTCCGCAGGAATGTGGAGAATGCATGACCGATACTTCTCTGATGGTCTCACATGATCACACAACAATGCTTGCCCAATTACCTGTGAAACACTGATGGAGCTAAATAAAGGCTCTGTAGCTGACTCCAAACAACAACTCCTTATAACACAAGAAAACCATTTTATTTCTCTGAATTGTTTGCAGTAACATCTTGTTGTTCAAATATTCAGTCACTCAAAACCACCCCCTCTAAACGTGTTTCGAATTCAGATTCAGATTGCGGATTCTGTGCTAGATTATTATTATAGTGAAATTATTGTTTGTTTGTTTTTGTTGTATTACCCGCTACATTTAATATCACGATACTAATGAGATATATGATGCAATTACCTGGACCTGAATCTAAAAATAGTTTCAAAATAGCCATCAGCTGCTGTTAACATTAAGCACACTTTTTCTGTTATGAGTAAAAAAAACTGTTTGGGAAAAGCCCTTCTCGCTCTAATGAGGCTAAATGATCCTTTCTTCGTTGTCAATTATTTCACAATTACCAAAATTAATTACACTTGTGAAATATTTCCCCTAGGGTCCAAAGTTGACAGCTCTGTTTATGTTTTTTAGTGAGTGTGAGTGTGTGTGTGTTTTCTGAAACACATTGTAGCCTGAGCCTTTACTGGAACAATAAAACTAACGTCTGTCACCCTGCATACCCCACACTAGCACAGAAACTCTACATAATTACAGACGCCATTAAAAGATTTCCGTTGAGATGCCCTTGATATCCTGACAACAGAGGACAGGTACAACCAGCACACTTTCTCACTGGCGTATCTACTGACTAGAGATGTGTGAGGACAAGGACGGCTGTGAGTTGCACATAGGTTTAATTGTTATCAAAACACTTTCATAAAAAAAATAGATCAGGGTCAAACTTGTTTTGTTTTTTTTTATTATTATATGCTAGCTGGAAATCATCACATTTTGCTTTATGCACTTTGACCTGTGTCTAGTGTATCTCATGGCCAGTTAAGCCATAAATGTCTGTTTACGTCTAATCTGTATGTTGTTCATTAATTAATTAATGTCATTTTTATTTAAAATGTAATTAATTATTGGTCCACAAAGGTCAAAGGGGTTGCATAGACAGATCAGAATCAGTAAAACTAATTCACCACTGGTTGCTTCAAGACTTTGATAACAGCCCACACCCATACCATAAGTGTGAATTTTGAAGCATTATGGGTTTATATAGCATTTATTTGAAGCATTATGGGTTTATATAGCATTTATTTGAAGCATTATGGGTTTATAGTTTTTTTGAATCGCCATGTTTACCACAGACATAATTTTACTCATAAACTGAAAAACCCTTAGGAAAATATCGAAGGAAACAGGGGTGAAGTGGTCTTCCGGATTCTTAGGTCATACCTGCACCACTCTGTCATGACTCTGCATATCCACATGTGTGAACCTGGACCAATGTCAGCATTAAACGCGCACCCAGAGCTCATTGACATAAACAAAACCATACTGGTCTGAGGTAAAAGGTCAAATTAACACACTGCTGCCAGGATGTTGTTTTTGAGATAAGGCACTGTAAGATGCTATCCATTTCTGGCACAGATTTAAGACAACAAAGAAAGATATTTATTACTGATAAATATTAAAATCTAAAAATAAGATTTATTGATTATAATATTAACTGGTACAGTCTTTTTACCTTTTTATTATCTGTGAATGCATATTTGACTTAACTTCAGCAGAGACTGCACAGTTACAGTTACTGTATGTAGTCAAGTAGTCATGCATGTATTTCCGGCTCGCTATTGCCATGGGTCTTGATTTTCAAAATTGTAGCCGTTTTGAAATGCTTAAGTACGAGTGAGTTGCACATGAGTTCCAGTATTATACAGGCACAGTTTTGACAGTTGTTAAAAAAAATCCCCACAAACTGGTCTAGTAGCTAGACCTGCACAGGGACAGACACCACAATCTTGGTCTTTAAAGGGGTAGCATAACCTGAATATCTGGACTAGTAACCAAACGGTTGTGATTTTTAAACCTTCCAATGGATGCCTCATTACTCATTACCTATTGTATTACAATTATGTTCCTGGAAAAAACTTGGGTGAGTGGCCCTTTAAGAAATACACACAAGTAAAATTAGACAGAATTAATTTGTCTATAGAAAGGGCAGAAATGGTATGAATTTTCAAATGCATAAAATTTATAACAGAAGTTATATATATATATATATTACATCTCAAAATGACTGTGCAACATGAGTACAGAATGCAGCTGTTTGGCCCCTATAATTCAGCTATATCAACATTTACAGTATATTTCAGATTGCTGTTTTCAGTTTTCAGTTGCACATGTTGAAATGAGCATTTACAGAGTGTCACGTTTTGTGTAATTATTGCTCATAACACTGGTTCATTTCTAACCCTGAATAAGAAAGTCACTTTGCATAAAATATTCTGGTTAATAATAATCAAGAAGACCTTGTGTGTTAGCTATGCACATCTTTTGCAACCTTAACACATGTTAAAATTCATCTTAACAGTTCTGACAATCAAGCTACATTTACAGAACTTTGGCTAATATTCTTATGTTATGAACAAGAGTTATAAACAAGGCATTTTTCCTGCAACATTTGAACTTTCATTCCATGTTATTTGGTCATTATTAATGTTAAGCACAAAAACATAATTCATAGGCTACATCAGTCATGGAATATTTTTTGTCAGAAATGTTTAGTTGGACATTTGTATAATGTCTTTTAAACATTTCTCACTTTTAATTTTTAGAGCGTTCAAAGAAAATTCAAAGTAATATTTCATTATGCTTGAGGATGAAATGAAACAATGGAACGTTCACTGAATGTTTTCAAATACTTTAAAAAGTGAATGTTTTGAATCTATCAGAGCACATTTAGAAATAGCGTTTTCAAAGGTTAGCGAATCGTTCTTAGAGTAAATTTTTTGGTGAACTGCCGTCTTTAAGAAACATTTAGGCCTAATGAGTGAAAATGATAGTGTCTGCGGTTATGTGAACAGTAGGTCTTCTTTTGGCTTTGTACTGCAGGACAGGAAGGTTTGGGCTGCCAGGAAGGATTAAGATTTAGAAAACCTACTTGAGACCAGTGAGTGATTGTTCCTGGATCAAATCAGTTTGGCTCAACATGCTTCATAACTCATCATGGAAATATATATCGTTTGAGCTGTGGCTTATTATCAGATAGGCCCACGTGTTTGTCTGTTTTTTTCACTCATGTTCGGTTTTCGCAAGATCTCTCACTGCCTGGTGCTACATTCAAGCCATGCTCATAAAAACAAGACGAACCGGTTTGAGTACAGGTGTCGTTCAGTCTGAAAAGAGCAATCCAGGGCTCCGTGAATTAGTTTAGCATCACTAGCATATATTCACCTGCCATGTAAATATTTTATATTTAATCAAATTAGTACGTGGCAAGAGGCCAAACATGTAAAGGATAAACAAATAGCACAAAAATCCATCATCTTTCACAAAGCAGAAGGAAGTGAAGACCTGAGTGAACACAAACAGTCAGAGCGCCCTCTGTCGGTGATCGGGCATTGATGCAGCACTGTCATTTGACTCCAGTAACCGGGCTATTGTAATAACTTAGTCTGCTGAAAACTAAAAGGCGTTTTATATTACCTAAATATAACCTATATAACTAACATGTTGTCATATTTCTGAGGCTGTATTAATGTTCTGTTATCACGTGTGCCAACTGGTCCTGAGCCTATATTCTCTGATTAATTTACCTTTCTATTTAATGTAAGTATTTACAAGCTTTAACATTATGAGATCAGGTGAAATGTGACACCTTCGTTTCGTGATTGATTTCCTTTTAAATATCAGAATAGCAACTATATTACAGTGTACAAGTTATACAGAAAAGTGGGCTATAGCATATTTTAAGTAACCATAGCAACAGAAGGCTACCCTGCACTTCTTTAGTTCTAGGATCAGGACGTCGCCAAAACATAAGTTGCATCATTTATTAGGCTACTTTATCAAGCTTGTCATAACTTGTTTTGAATGTGACCTAGAACGGGATCAAACTGATTAGGGCTGGTAGACCATAGTGCATAATATGTTTCCAATGAAATAAAATTATCTTATTGTTATATAAAATTATTTACTGAAGAGACGTGGATGCTTTGCCCTTTTACACACGAAAACACTTCTGGGCAATTTTGCATTCATTTTCAAGCAAGATTGTGGGAATATGTACAAATTTAATGTCATATACAATTTATGCATGTTAGTATGTATTACATGCAGATACTAAAGAGCCAATGTGACTGATGTACACACAGTAGACACGGCTGTATTAGCGGTTCTGTCAAAGGTTCCGGAAGGAGGCGCTGTTGTTGAGGAATGACAACGGCACGAGGCACTCGAACAGGCTGATGGCGTCATGTCGTCCTCGCTGATTCACCCTAATCTGGAAAAGTCTCTGGTGCAGTAAACCAAGATGTCATCTGATGCCTGTACCAGCCCTCAGTCATGTGAGTCAGAGCATTCAAAGTGTTGATATGAATACACAAATCTTATTTAGCATTAGAGTAAAATTAAACAAAAAACAAATGCAAACCCTGCAGCAGCACTTGATGAATGAGAGCAGAGATAAATGTCACCCAAGTGGCTCGTCTGGCCATAAACTTCGAGGATTGTTTTCAAATGTGATTTGCTTGTGAATTAGGATGATGTAAAACATTGCTGTGACAGATAGTGTAGTTAATATAAAAAAACACATAAGTTCACCAGAAGCAGAAAATATACAGTATAATAATTTAGGAATACTTTGATACTATGAGGTGAGCTAAAATAAATGATGATGAACTATTTATCGAGCCTAGATTGTATCTACTTGTTCTGCATATAAGGGAAAGTGCAGTGCTTACCTATGTACTTTTTTATGGTTTATTATTAGTATTATTTATGATTTGAAAAAGTGATGGTACCAACTTGAAGCCTACATGAAGCAGGTTTGTATTCTATCGTATTCATATAGCCATGTGGCTCAAATTTCGACCTAATATATTCTTAATAAACCAAGCAAACTTGCAATAAACTTGACAGAGCAGCCTGCATTTTTATTGAGTGGAAATGAACCTCTTTGACATTTTGTTCCAATTAAGAGTGGATGGATGACAGAATTTATAGTGTCGAGCAAATCATCTGCAGAAGATCCGACTATATTAAACTGTCCTAAATGTCGACATGTAAAAGATTGATTTTTGCCACAAAGCCAAATTAATAATCAGAGATTTCTTGCTGTTGTATTAAAATCCAAATGCATCAGTAACCGCTGAAAGATCATATTGCTTCTGGAAAAGTTGATCAGATGTGCTGTAATTTGTGTCTGCACTGACCAAAATATAATTGATATAGTTCTCATTATGAGATCATTAAAAAACTGCATGCAAAGATTTTTTTTTTTCACCCAGAAGGTTAGCACTGTCACTGCATGATATGTCATGCCAGCTACCTTTTAATAATTCCAGTTTAGCATGGTTTAATGGTGTTGAGTAGTAGTCTGTAGTTCCGTGCGAACACTCGTGTTTGTGTGTGTGCATTGCTCAATAGAGCGAGCCAGAGAGGCCTGGTTTCCATAGCACAGAACCGACTGATGCAATGACTCTCACTGTCTGAAAGCCCTTATGGGATTGACTCCGGTCAGGTGCTTATTTTATCCTCTGCTGCTCTCCCCTGATATGTCACTCCATTGCTTCCACGTACTGTGCAGAGTGCCACTTATATCATGATGTTGAATGTAAAAGAAATATGAATTTGTGAGGACTGTGTTTTATCCCTGAAGTAACGTGGGACCGAAGCTTAGTGCCGTTCACATAAAGGCAGAAAGTTCCCTTGACTGCACAAACACCTGTTCAACATCGTATGGATTGTGGTTAATATGGTGTAGGTGTTTTCTTTACCTTAGTGTACGCTATAATTGAGATGTCATCCTATGCACCATCTGTCCCGTTGTACTGATACAGATGGGCCTCGTTAACTCGGTCCACTAATAATCATGTTCTAAATGAGTCTGTAGATTAGGAGCCATTCGGGGAATCAAGCAGAAGCTCTGAGCAATCTGTGGTCGGTTTTGCCTTTAATTTCTGTTGTTGTTTGCCTCACAGACCTGGTACATATTAGCAGTGCGAGTAGGGGGAAAATAAATATATATAACTCTGTACAACTGATTCTTTACTGGGTTGTAGGTCTGTTCAGCAGGTAAAATTAATGCAAAATGTTATGCAATTATGTGACAAGATGTGTTTTTATCTTACGCAGTACTTAAAATACTTAAAGGAAATTCATGCATGCAGTCAGTACACACCTCTTCCATTATCTTTTACATTTCTAAATGAAAATTCCTTTTAAACATAGAAACCGCTATTTAAAGATAAACACACACGCAAACATATATACAGTGGGTACGGAAAGTATTCAGACCCCCTTAAATTTTTCACTCATTGTTAAATTGCAACCATTTGCTAAAATCATTTAAGTTAATTTTTTTCCTC
>JAUMHP010000080.1:9398771-9412224 GCA_032361065.1 Enteromius trimaculatus
TACACACACATATACACATTAATGACCACTTAACAACAAATTTATTTCATTACAGAACAATTTTACAAAAAAAAAAAAAAAACTTTTATCTTCATAGCCTGTGCACTTGGTCACTTAAAGTGTGATGTGCTTGGTTATTATTATTTTTTATTTTTTTGGCAGGTCTGGTTGCTCGAGATGAATTGTAACCCTGCCCTGCACACTAACTGTGAAGTACTGAAAGATGTGATACCAAAGACAGTCACTGAGGCACTTGGTAAGTTCTTTTTTTAGAGAGTAACAATGCAGTCATAAGAAAATAAATAACCGCATTCAGATGTGATAAAACAACAGAAAATATATAATTCTAAATAGGATAAAACCTTAGTTTGTTTGAGTAATGCATGTTTGTGCAAGCTGTGAAAACTTCTTAGCACTTGATAAAACGAGGTGTGACAACAGTGGATGTGACGCCTTTAATTTCAGACCTTACTTTGGAAATCTTCAGTAAGTCTTGCTGTGGACTGAAACTACTGCCTCTAAACAGTCAAAGAGATTTTCTGTTGATGTATAGTGGTGAGACTGTGGCCATAACCAAACAGGGACATAAAACCCCCTGGCCTTTTTCATCTCTTCACCCAAAGAGCAGCTCCACCCACATAAAAACCAACAAAACTGTATCCAATGCAACACAAACAGTGAAATCCACCATTAGAAACAGAAAATATTCGGAAACTCAAGCCAAATGTCCGGTCTCTTCCACTGCCGTCCTCTCTTCTGCTACTTTATCCAATACCATCCCACCTTCACAGCAGATGGTAGAGTTACCAATGAAAGAACCTTCACCAATATCCCAGAAGCCTCTGGCATCCAAAGCTCAAGAAACAAATCAGCCTCGACCACACCAGTCTAAACCCCTGCGTTCTCGTGTTGAGCTTAAGCTTAGCAAGTGCACCTGGCAACATCCTGAAGCAGTATTCAACCTCAACGTGCCTCCACAACCGGTGTTAGGTGCTATCAGGTCATTGTCTACACCAGCTCTGAGCAAAGGCTCAAACTCCACACAAAGACTTGGAGCTCAAGGCTCCCAGACAGACAAAATGAAGCACATGAGCTGCAACCTAAAAACATCCAAGATGCATTTGGCTGAACCATACTCTCTCCACACTGTGGGGACAGAAATGAACGAGAACAAAGAAAAGGAACAGGAACAGGATGGATGATTGATGATAAATTTAGTCCAATTGTTATTCTAAGGGCTTTTTCTCAGAATGTTGAGAATTTGTTTCTGCTTATGACTAATGTTGTTCCATCTATATATATGTTTTTTTTATTTGCATGTCACCTAGGCCACTTATATTAAAATACTATATCCAGTAGATTCATACCTTTCTCATCTATTATGTCTTTGTGTTGACAAGTTTGGGTTTCTCATTAAGGTTGCATTTTTAAAACAGAACTACAGTACAACATTAATATTGTGTGAAATAATGTGCTTCTAAATGCTCTGGACTGGGTTTTCATTAAGGCAATCTCAATATTTTGGTGCATTGAGCTTTTCTTCTACTCTGACGAGTCCCTCAGTCACTGCCACTGAAAAACAGCCCCACAGCATTAGGTTGCTACCAGCATACTTTACTTTTGGGATGGTACTCTGCCAGTGATGAGCAGAGCTTTCTTGCAATTATGATGCTTAGATTTGAGGCTCATCAGAACAGAGAATCTTGTTTCTCACAGTCCAAGCGTCCTTTAGATGCTTTTTTGTCAAATATATGGCGTACATATTAAGACATTCTCATACCCTAGTCATAAAATGAAAAGGCTTCAGTCATCGTGACTCAGACTGAAACGCTTCAAGTCTCAGGAAAAACGACGTCAGTTGTCAGGTCTCATATAATTAGGCATTGGGCAAAACAGACTCAGATTAAAAGAGCCACACTGCCATAAAGCCCAGATCAGTGGAGTGTTGCAATGTTTCAAACTTCAAGCTTCTGTGAAGCTTCACTGCAGCAGACTTTATTTCTAAACTCTTGTCCAGATTTGTGGATTGATGCAATCCTGTTTCTGAGCTCTGCAGGCAGTTTCTTTTTCTTTTTCTTTTTTTTTACCTCAGGGCTTGGTTTTTACTCTGATATTTTCAGCTGTTAGACCTTTTATTAAAACACATGTGCCTTTCCAAATACCCATTCAAATAAATTTTCCACAGGTTAACTTTATTTAAATTATAGTAACATCTAAAAGCAACATGAAGGTTCCTAAGCTAAATACTGTTGTTAGGATAAATACTAATGTTAAATGTAAAAAAAAATTGCCATTATGGTGTATTGAGTAAAAAAGTAGTTTAAAGCAGTTCACAATAACGGCAGCAACATAACAAAATGTGAAAAAAATAAAAGGGGTGTGAATACTTTTGCAAGGCACTGTATGCATATCTTTTTATTATTATCATTATTTATTCCTGTGATGGCAAAATTAAATTTTCAGCAGCCATTACTACAGTCTCTGTAAGTAATCCTTAATAATTAATGCTGATTATTGATAAATGTTACTACTATCAATGTTAAAAACAGTCGTGCTTCTTTAGGTAAACTGTAATACTATTTTTTTGTTATTGTTGTTTTCAGGATTCTCTGATGAATACAAAGCTCAAAAGAACATTTATACATTGCACAACAACATTTACTTAAAATGTAACGTTTTTTGTTCAGTTTAATGTGTCCTTTAAGATATTTCTTTTTTTTTTTTTTTTAGGTTATTTTAGTGGGTAGGGGGAGGGTGTGAGATTATGTCGATTATCACATTTAACAATCAAATATAAGGCCTCTGATATATAATGCTTTTCACAAAATTACCATAACAATGAAGTGATTTGTAATGTTCTCTTTTAGTGAAGTTCAGACAATCACCCAGGTTTTCTGTGTGTTGTAACCACAGGATCCTCCTTCTTCCTTCATCTGTGGCACATGCGACAAAACAAACACACCAGATTAGACCTCTATACACACCAACACGCTCCTCACTACCGCTAAACACACATGTCTCCAAATCACCTGTCTTTTTTTGTTGTGTCTACTTTTTGCCTACTTCTGTGTTGACTTCATGAGGTGTAATCATCTTAAGTGGGATTTGCTTTATTGATGCTGCTTACGTCCCCCCTCTGTAAAATCTGTCAAAAACAAAGTGTTCAGTTCTTTCAAGCTCACTCACACATGAAACCGTGTGAGGAAGTGATGTTTGTTCGCTGCTGCGTCACCACTGATACCAACAGGAAGGAATAGTGCAGAATTTGTGTGTAACTGCTGTGCTTGAAAGTTTCATATACCTCCTGTGTTGCTCTTCATTCGCTCGACTCTGTCGGCTGCTCTCCAATGTTTTTTCCGATGTCTGGCTTCTGTGTAACTCGTTCTTGAACCCTGCTTACATTCTGTTGGGGTGTGGGGCATGTGTGGGGGTGACCAGATGGCCCACAGTGTGTAGTTTAGAGGAGAAGCCATTGGAGACGTGTTTGCGGAAAGGAGAGGTAAGGTGCAGACAAGCCATGGGATGCTGCAGTGTGACCCAGAGGCATACAGGGATTGATGAAGTGGGCCCAGATGAGATCGAACTCCTGGAAATCAACAACGCAGGGTAAGAGTTTCTTTGCAAATGCACTTCAGTAGGAACCAAGCTATTGGGTAGTCAGAATATTCTTAGCAGCAGGACTTCCTTCTTTCAGAGTGTTAGGTAATGTTTGATAACATTTCGAAAACCGCAAGAGGTTTTAAAAGAAGTAGGATAGTTGTTCATCATCATGTGTATGTTAAACCAGAAGTGGCTGTCCACCAGCATTGCCAATGGTTGTTTTTACCATTTTTAAACTAATAGTCTTTATAGTGGAAAAAACACTTGACAGTTTCAGACGTTATTCTAGAAAAGGACACCTTTTTCAAGCATCAAACTGATCTGCTTCAATTCCGTCCATCTGAGATGTATCTGATACAACCGCGTGAAACATCTTGAGCTACTTGTGCAAGTCTGAGTTGTTTTATACCCCTCACAATGGTGGTGTTTACAGTGGATGGGCAGCAGACTTGCAGCTACAGATCTCATTAGAACCTCTCATACACCAAATGAGGCAGAACTAATGCAACTAGTTTAGCTAATTAAAGGAGCCAAGAGTGTTTGAGCAGTCTGGTGTCTTACTCCGAGCTGGAAGCCCCAATCCTCTCATTAGGTGACTGTAGAGATTAGAGTGGGAGTTAATCAGAGCTCATAAGCTTTATGTGTCAAAACTAGCAGAAAAAGAGGGATCAGACAACGGCCAATCTGCAGAAATAGACACAGGTGGTTAATATGCATCAGTGGTGAAAACATTTTCCATTTAGAGTAATAATACATTTTAATTACTCATTTTACTGGGCAGCAGTCTTGCAATATACCTGTTGAAGTGTTTTGTGGGTGTTGCTGAGCACATTAAGGGTCAGATGGTGGGTGTCTGCTTGTCATTCACCACCCACAGTAAGCTGCTTATGTCTGGGCACTTCCCCAGCAAGCAGCATGGGTAAAAGCAGCGGGAACAGAGGGGCTGGGGATGAAATAAGCAACATTTAGGGAACAGGCCTAATAATGTGCAATGGATATATTTTCAAATCATGGATAATGGTTTCCTAGATTGGGAGGACCTTCATGTATTACTTTGATTGGTATAACCCAATTTGTAATATTACTATCATTTCAAATAATATTTTTTACATTTTACCACATGAATATATACAATTAATTTGTATTTTATAATAAAATAAATATCAGTGATAAATTACTGTTCCATGTTACTTCAATATTAAAGGTTTTTTTTTACAAACCAAAACACTTTTTTGTCGCATGCTTAACCTTTAAGTGCATTAACATTCAGCCAAACACGATTTTTGTATAGAACAGCCATCACCCATTAAATCAATCACACAGTGCAGAGCTGCAGAGCATTTCATTTCTTAAATCCTCATTTGTTATGCTGCAAGATAAAGTGATTTGACGGTGTTTAGCCATCTGCTCTTTCAGAATCTGGAGTCTTTCTGAAACCAGGCACCAAATTTCCACAAGAAATGGCACAGACGAAAATCCTCATCGTTGTCCCTCTGCGAGGCACCTGAAGCAGGAGGTAAACCAGAAACAGGAAGTGGTAACGAGCCATTAAAGACATTAACAAAGACAAATAGAAAATAAAACAACAACAACAAAAAAAAATGACAGATATTCTAAATATCAAACCCACTGGCATTTACTTGAAAGAAAATAGCATAATTGGTGTGCAGATGGTGCTTGGTTTTATATTTTATATAATGAATTAACTTTCTGGTACTGTATGTTTAGTTGAAGCAAAGTATCTAAGTCGGTAGCGCTTTAGATTACAACCCGCACAATGTAACACAGAATTTATAGTGTACATATTTTGTAACTATATTACCTCCACAGTACTTACTCGTAGATAAAAGGGAACAACATGTAACGTTTGGGGAATAAGGAGATAATAACCTGCGAAATTACACTGTAAGTATTTTATAACTAAAGGGCATCCATTCTGAAATTACGTGGTACGACACATTTACCAAAAACCTACAGCCGTACGTAATTGTAGGTAAACGGAAACAATGTGCAAAGATTACGGGAATAAGGAGGTAATGGCTTAGAAAATTAAAAGTGTTTATGCTGTTAGTATATTTCATGTGTAAGGTGTAACTATTCTAAGATTCAGTAGTATGCATAGCATACTGATTTAGAAGTGTTACTATAATAAAATATATGATGCAGTATATTCTTACTCAGTGGGTATTACACCATATCTCTTACATTACTGATACAAATAGTAAACTGTAGTTTAATATGTAGTTATAGTTAAAAACCACCGTCTTTATACAATTGTGGGTAAAGTGCAGTTGACAATTAATTACCTGTTTCCAGCTGCTCCCAAGTTAAACATATAAATATAGCATCATAATACACAACGCATGTATGTTTACTGTATAATTGATGTTGATAGCTGAAGTGCGGTTGGTGGTTGGTGGTGCGTTTGCGGTTTGAGGCAAATAAAATATGCAAACTACTATGCAAAAATACAAATCCTTGTTACATGTAGTTAAGGTATAAGTGTGTAATTGTATTTTATTATAAACGTGATTGATAAACAGAAAACAAAACACTCCGGAGCAGAAGGTGGTGGTGATGCACCTGTTTAAGTCGGTGCCAAAAGAAGAAACTGCGCATGCTCTTTCCTACGGGATTGCGTAATGAAGCCGCATCGCAGAGCTGAGCATTTGTGGTAAAAAAAATAAATAAATAAAATAAATAAAAAATGTGTATAATGTATATTTTTAAGAAACTGGCCGATCGTTTTTCTGGATAAGAGTCCCTTATTCCTTGACTAGTTCGCGTTAGATTACGGCCCGCGGATGTCACACTTACACCGTAAATAATACACAACACATGTAACGTATATACTGTATCACTGATGTTTTTGACAGCTGTGGTGCTGTTGGTGCGTATGAGGTTTGAGGCAAATAGAATAAAATGTACTACAACGTTTTTGTAGTTGGTTAGGTCAACCAGGCCAAACCACTGGTTTAGATCGTTTGGTTCTCTCCGCCATTGTCATTGCACACCCAATGTTATATTTATATGTTTAACGTGGGAGCAGCGAAGTTATACTACAGTTTACTATTTTTATCAGTAATGTAAGAGATTTGGTGGTGTACCTAGCGGTGTATAGTACGTAGTGTAAAAATATACTGCATCATATATTTTGTTATAACAATAACACTTTGTTCTAAATCATAATATTACCTAATAGGGCTGTGCAATTAATAGCAATCGCAATTTAAGCACATGCAATTTCTAAATTGCATAAGGCTGCAATTTTATCTATTAATTTATTTAGATTTTTATTCAGAATTTTTTTTTTCAGAAACCACACATGAATGTTATTTCATTCATTGTGAAATGTTTTGTTACGCACTTCTTATGCACTGAATACATTTAAAATGTATGTATGAAGCTTGTTTGAAAAAGCAAAAAAAGTTGCCAAAATCGCAAATAAAATCGCAATCGCAATATTAGTTAAAAAATATCGCAATATGATTATTTTGTCCGTATTGCACAGCCCTATTACCTAATTACATATACCAAATCTCTTAGATGGGAAAACATCAAATTTTCCAAAACTGTTCACTAAGCTTACAATTAAATTTCATATTTGAAATCACTAATGAAACCTGACAAGAACTGTAATAAATGTTGTTTCGTTTGCTCAAATAGCGTTATAAAAAGCTTATTTCTCAGCGAGATCAGTCAGTGAGTATGCGCAGCCGGCACGTGTCTGGTATGGTAAAAGGCAGATGCCGTGACGCGCTGACTTTACAAATCAACGATTGGCTATTTTGTTCAGAAGGCGGGCATTCCTGTGATTGATCTGCCATGTTAAGTGTTGCATTTCCCCCCCATTTAAAACTACACGAGTGACATGTCTTGGGTATTATATAGTCTGGTTTTAAAGCATTATATATATATATATATATATATATATATAAAGAAACGGGGCCACTGAGTACATTAATAAATGGTTGCACGGAATAAGAGTTTGATCAGCTTTATCTGCATTTCTATATCTATGTCTTGTTTAAGGGCCCAGATCCTGTCTCTTTGACTGTGAAGGACACAACAAAACACAACAATTCACAAGTATGTCTTTATCAGCTTAAAAAAATAAACTAATAATAGTAAATCTTCTGTGCATTTACAGTAATCAACACGCTTTTCATAAAACATAAAGTAGAGAGATATTTGTATTCCTTTTTTGTCAGCTGGTGCTTTGGGGCTTGACAAAAAAGGAGCTCCATCATAGGCTATACAGTCAACCTATCAGAGAATGGGAAGGACATGCACCACACACCTATGGAGACATTATCCACTCATCTTCAGTGTATTTACACAGTGGATTCACAAAGGTAACAGCTTCATTGTTTCATATTACACCATTCATTCACCAATCTCCCACGGAAAAATATGTCTTTGTATTTTACTGATGTTTGGAGTCAAATTCATATTTTTTAATGCGCGTTTACAACTTACTGCATTATGATTTGTGTTTGCAGGCTATGAGTGAAAGATACCTGGTTTTATTTTCCTTCCATTTGTTAATCCTCGCTTTGGACAGCTCTAATAATGATTTTATTTATGAGGTTAGACTCTTATAAGTATTATCAAATAATAAATGGCATGAGCTTCACTCTAAACTATCATCTGTGTTTGGTTGCAGGGCATTCTTCCTCTCTCAGCCATTGAGGTGCATTTGATCTCACAGCAGGACCCTGGTTCGCCACATATGTTTGAGATAAGCGGTAAAAGCTAAAGAAATAAAAGCAGAATATGAAAATTTGGAGGTCACACAATGTTCTGATTAAAGTAGCCTACATATATAACTATGATATATCCTTTAGGACCTATGGTGGACTCAAAGATCTTCGTTTGTGCTACTGCTGGTGAAACAAAAGCCTGGATGGAGAAAATCGAGGACAGGAGATACAAATCCCTAAGGCAACAGCTGAGCCCTTCCCATAGTGCTCTCTCATACCTGGTAGATTGTATTCAGTCTTGTACTAAATATTTATCTTATATAAAAGTCATACAACACTGGAAATTTAAAAAAAATGTTCCTCCTACGTTTTATTTTTACTGTTACAGGTGCCATGTAATGAAAACTGGAAGAAGGAGGAGCTAAAAAGGTACTTACTGCGGTCTCCCATCTTGCAATGGGAGGGGACGCCCATTCAGCACATGGGCTATCCCAGATACCTTTCACTGGTGCACATCAGCAACGTATACGCGCAGGTAAGATTATAGACTATAAATAAAGCATGGTGTCCATGTCTTTCAGGGGTGCGTTTCCCAAAAGCAACCATGGTCGCTAGTTCCATCGTTACCGATAGAGTTCAATGAAACTAACAATCATACTTACCTAACAATGCTTTTGGGAAACATATCGCAGGATGGTACTAAACTGACCTCTCTCAAACAACAGGACAGGCGTTTGCTGGGACCTCAGGAGCGTTTGCTTGTACTCTTCCCATGTGACCTCCTCATTCTGTCCGTGGACTGTCATCGTGTACATGTGAAATATGAAGTAAGCTGATTTTGCTGATTAAACAATGAGGTCTACTGCTTTATCAGCAGTAAGTCTTGCCACAGTGAGCTATTGAAATTTATTTGCCTCAGCTGGTGAACCCTATTTGATTGTAAATAGGCTGAAGTAAACTTAGTTTAAAAGTGCTGACAGTGTTTAAGCATACTGTAGGTCTACTGTTCCTTTAAAAATAGAGTAGGTAGTTTGTCAAGTGCATCTTCATGAAAGACCTTCTAGTTAGAATCTTTTTTTTTTTTTATCCTCAATGAAAGTGGCAATAAACAATGTTTATGCAACATCAAAGCGCTTACAGAGTTGTATTGTTTTATACTGCAGGGTTGTCTGCCACTAAAGAGCATTAAGGCCATGGAAAAATCTGCATCACCTGGCAGACTAGAGTTTGAACTCACAGGTATGTATGCTTTATTGTCGTAAAACAACTCTTGTTAAAAGAAGTGTGCTTAAAGAGTTACTTCACCCCAAAATGAATATCGAATCACTTAATCATTAATCACTTACCCCACGTCGTTCCAAACCCGTAAAAGCTCTGCTCATCGTCTGAACACAATTTATGATATTTAGGATGAAAACCAGGAGGCTTGTGACTGTTTGGCTTGTGACCAAACAATTTCCACTGTCAAGGTGCAGAAAAGGATAAAGTTCAACCATAATATTTTGAAGCTATGAGAATACTTTTTATAACAGTGCCGAATCATTAAATAAACTTGTTTCCTAAATTTGTTTCCTTTCCATACAAAAATTATTCTCGGAGCTTCATAATATGAACCACTTATGAATGGAGCAAGATGACCTCTTTTTATTCTTTTCTGCACCTTGACAGTTGGAAATTATTTGGCAGTCAATGGAACAGTCAAAACCTTCCTGGTTTTTATCCTAAATATCATAAATTGCGTTCCAATTGAGTTACTGTTTTAAGTGATTATTGACACAATTTTTATTTTGGGTTGGAGTAACCTTTTAATTGTATTTAATGTGCACTTGTAGTATACTTAAAATCTATATTTTAAAGTATATTTTTTAAAAAGTATATAAAAAAAGCAACATCTTGCCTGTGTGAAATCCATACGGGCCAGATGTGTGTCGGATCTGGGCCAAAACTGCTTGCTGTCTGGGAGATAATCCAGTTCTATAAAGCACAAAGTGCACTTTGTAATAATGTCAAATTAAACATTTTACAGTTAAGCATATTTTAAATTGTAGTTTTGTTGAGCTTTAACTAAAGCACATGTAATGTACTTTATTATTGTTGGATATTACATTTAAAGTTAATATTAAATCATTACACCATGAAATAATAAATAAATATATTTAGACATATAAATAAAATATATTTTAGTTTACAAATGCTCTCAGTACATGGCAGTACAATTTAACATACTGTATTTTACATATACATATATCTCTTTCTTTGAGCACATATCTGTGCAATATCAATCAGTTCACTATAAATTGTCATGAGAACAAATAACTATTGCATATTACCTAACCATTGGGCTCATTACTCGTGCTGTTTATCTCATTAGTTTGCTGGAGGTATTTTAGGGTATACTGTATATTATGATATACTGATCTTTTATATAACCCAAGAAAGCCAAAGTTGGATACATTTCATGTTTTGAGATAAGAGTCAGAAATCAAGTGATCTGTGTTAGTCATAGAGGCTTGTGACTCAACTTCAGAATATAGCCATATGATGATAAACAATCTCAGACTGGATTCTCGGTGTCTTCCTCTTATCACTTGGATTTAAACTGTTAAAGAAGCAATTCATTTGAAATGGCACCAAGTTATAGAACTGTCTGGTTAATAGCATTTAAAGGCATTTTTTGAATGGGAACTATGATTCATGTTGCTTCATATTTTCTGTACACCATTCTGACAGATTTCAAGCCACATAAATTACCAACCTCAGCATCAAGTGTGTTTTCTAAACTGCTGTTATGCTGATATAGAGTGACGTGTTTTGCAGGTGAACTGATGGAGCCTCTGCTTGTCTACTGCTCTTACTCTGAGGACTATCAAAACTGGATCTTCCAGTTACAACAGGCAAGACTTCAGTTGTTGCATTTTAGCCAATGAGCATTATAGCAAAACCAATCATTTCCGTGTTTTACACAGTTTACAAGATGTGAAAGGGCCTAAACAATACTGATTCAATCAGATATTTTTTCCATCTCCCACAGCCTGATAAAGTGGCAGATTCATTGCCACACCACACACCTCCACCTCTGATACCGAAGAAGCGCAGAAGCTGAAGATGTGACGGATAGAAAATAAAATGGCTGTGAACTCCATATTTTGTGCACAATGAAAGCTGCTGATGACAAATGAACAATTTACCTTTGCATTTCACTCCTATAAGTAACAAATCTATTCACTGCTTGTGAGAGAATATCTTCAATAGCTAGGAAACTTGAAGGTTTAGACAGTAATACAGTCCACTCCATAATAATCGGTTTTGAGGTGGGGAGTGAAAATGTAACCTACTATGTATAAAATGCATCAAATGTTTAGCCAAAATGTTATGTAATAAATTGTTTTAATTAGTAATTAATTCCAGGGTCTTATATCTCTTAGTTAAAACATATTTTTTTCTTTTCTTCAAAGACATCAAACAATATTTGAATGATTCATGGCTAATTTTTATGACTTAGTTTCAGACAATGGGACAGAACAGATAAGAGCAAGATGGTAACTCATCTTTTCCTTTACTAGTTTCTCATGCTCTCTGTCACCCCTTTTTTATTGAGCCTATGGGTTTGCCTTCCTTCAGGACAGTGGAAGGCAGTATGCAGCAGTTCCTATGCAGAGTGGTAGGCTACTTTTGACCCAGCCAGACTGTGTACTGTATGAATTCCCCCTCATAACTTTATACCATGCGCAGTTTAAGGGGACGATATTTTTAGTGTTGTTTGAAACTATACTGCCCACTATCTAGACTAGGGCACTTATTAAATCCCGTTAAAAAAAACAAAAACAAAAAACCTATAAAATCCCGTAATGCACCGCGAGAACCGATGTTTACTTCATTCACTGAGAGTCACGCCGAATAAATTCCCGCCTTTTTCCAGAAGATGGCAATGGCGTCCACAGCGAAATCATGCAGGTGAAAGTTTCATTTAATTCATTGTTAAACCGTTTAACTGCTGTTTATACTAGTTTCCATGACATATTTCAAGATAGATCTTGTTTGTACTAACATTACCGAAGACAAGTGAACTATTGGTGGACTAATAAGGAATAACGTTAGTGAGTTACAGCCAAAAACTTTCCCCTACGAAAATTATCCATGGTTTTAATATAGTACCTATAGTTTAACCACAGCATTTTTAGTAAAACTGTGGTTATACGAAATGGTACACCTAGCCTGTTTATTATAGGCTACGGGGGAAAAACATTGTTACGCCACTTTTACTACATTAAAACCGTGGTTAATTTTTGCAATGGTATCATAGTGTGTTTAGAGAGATGAAAAATAGTTTAAAAGAGAGTATGGGCTTTCAACCCTACGATATTCAGAGACAAGTTAGGGTTGTTACCTTGGCCTGGCACGCTTTCTGTGATGCAGGTTACTGTCAGCAGAGGGCAGCGGTGTTGTGTATAATCAGACAAAAAGAGTGAGGAAAGAATAAATTCCTTACTCATTAAAATGGCATTATAGCACATGACATGCATCCAAGCAGGGTACAATAGCATTGTAAATCACTGTCTATTCTGCTGTTCTGGCATCTTGTGGTGTTTGATTTAATGGACATATACCTGCATGTATCAATTACGTAGCCACAAGCCTACAGAATACTCAGTGAGAATAAGAGTCAACCACAACAGAGGTACAACTTCAGCATCACCCCAGGCAGGACTTGAACTTGAACCTTCTGACTTCCAGACAAAATTTGTACCCAGTACAGACACTTATTGGCGTGTTGCCAACCACTGTTGTAATTCAAAAAGACAGATTCAAATTAAAAATGGTAGACATGCAATATGCCAGAAATATGGTTATCGTGCAAATAATCTAAAGACAGCAAAGGTATGAATTTGGGCCTTTTATGATCCGTTATAAAACAGGTATACTTAGGACACAGTAGCATTGTAAATGATGATACACAGATAGATTGAGAGGATTCAGCCTTATTTCCCTTTAGCCACTGGCACTGGTATTGTGTTATTTAAAAAAAAAATGCCCCTTAAGACTTAAAAATTAATTCAGTAACTTCCATATTAGGTTCCCTTCAGGTTGGTGGGGAGTGCCTGCCCCAGGTGGAGGGGTTTAAGTATCTTGGGGTCTTGTTCACGAGTGAG
>JAUMHP010000080.1:9418228-9434979 GCA_032361065.1 Enteromius trimaculatus
GGCGTCCCTGCTTAGACTGCTGCCCCCGCGACCCGGTCCCGGATAAGCGGAAGAAAATGGATGGATGGATGGATGGACTTCCATATTATTTGGACTGAAGATTGTCTAGTGATTTTGCTAAAGAATGGACACTGGGCTCATAAGAGTAGCAGTGAAATTTATTATTATTTTTTTCCCTTTTTTTTTTTTATATAGGCATAGACCTATTTTGCTTCGCATACTCATTAGTAGGGACCTTAAAGTTAGCATGACATAAAAATCTATTTTGTAAATGCATCTTATTGATATTAAAGCATTTCATTCAATTCTTACTAGATAATTCATCTAATTTCTGTTGAAAGTCAGAATAACGTTTAAAATACCAGTAAGTTATGTGTGAAATAATGCATTTATTTTTTGTAGGAACCCTAACCACTAAATTTAAGATATGAAAATAACATTGAAATAAATTCAGCTTTTTATTCCACTGCAAATATTCATGTATTCCTCTTTTTTTTCTTGCCTTTTACAAAGAAAGATTAGATTCAGAATGCAACAACTTTTTATAAATCACACTTTAAACATAGTTACATTTTAGTTGTTATTGATATACCTCTGAAACCTTTTTAATAAAATAGCAACAATATATTTACAATGTAGATGCAAGCAAATAATAGGTCAATATAACCTTTCTGTATTTTAATTCATGTAAGTGTGCCTCTGTTTCAGTCGCTAAAGAGGCTGGATAGATACAGTAGCTAACTATTGTAGCAGAAGTTAATTTAACCTGGATGTATGCATTTTGCTACTAAAACTGTAAGTACAGTGTATTATGTAAAAATGATACAAAATGTTTCACTGTGATAAATGGCTTTAATTAGAAATGCATTCCTGGCCCTCTGCAGCCCGTCTCTTATCTGTCTCTAACTGCAGCTTCTTTTCTGCAGCCTTTCACCTCTGATTTACAGCAGTTGGAAACCATTCAAGGTTCTTAGAACAGCTGTGACAAAGAAACTATTCTGTTTACCTGCTACCCGGCTGCTTTATTGCCCCATGGGATATGAGGTGAGCCTGGAATGAAACTGATGTTTATGAGGCATGCTTTGTTGTAGCTGTGTGCATACGTGGCAGGGAATCCTGGTTACAGTAAAGTTAAATTTATGCACAAATGGAGCTTTTTTTTTTTTTGGTAATAGTTTCATACAGACCCTTTGAGACACTTTCAACTACAATATATGCATTTATTTATTTACAAAGTCACCATAAAGGATTATATTTCAAATGTGATTTAACATGCTCAGGATATCATTACTGCACAAAGAAATTTCCAAAAAATATCTGCTTTACCAAAACAAAAAATACACAAACAGCAGTATCACTGACATAAATATTGGTCAATATTTGAAAGAACACTTCTTGTTATTATGTCAGTACTATTTAGTAAATGAATATCTACAGAGGACTAGTGGCATAAACTAATATTACTGTTGCCATTGCAACATCATTCAAAAAATCCAAAATTTGTTTCCAATTTTTAAAAGCGAGCATTTAGCATTACTGTTCAGTGAATCTGCTAAAAAGACATTCACTTTATTTAACCAAGTCAGAGAGATATCCTTATACACATTGAGAGTGAAATGGCTGCTGTACCACCTAAAACTAACCCATTTAAATTGGAACTTGTTATTTTGCTAAACATTGTAACAGCTGACACATTCAGATTTCATCCACCCACATGGTGAGCCTGGGACAGCTATATTTTGAGTAGTGTGCGTCTATGGACTGTCAGGAAGCTCAGCACCATATGCTACATGCAGTAACAACACATGCATTTCTTTGCAAGCGAGCTGTAGAAAGTAACCAAGGTTATATCACTTGAAGAGCTAGAGATACTTTAAATCTGAAGTGCAAAATTTTTAATTGAATAAGGAGGACAAGTAGCATCAAATAAGAATGAAATCAATAATTTATTAAAATGAAAATAGTTATGCAAAACTTTTTTTTCCCATTAATTTGTTAAATTGAATTTTTTTAAATGCATCATTATTTTTTTCTTAATATTCAACCATGATTGACCATATTTTTAAATACATTTGTAAAACGTGATAGATATATATAGATATATATATATATATATATACATTTTATTTGTCAGTTTAATAAATTAATTGATTTTTTTTTTTTTTTGTCCTCCATATATGCAATGCATAGTTTAGATTTTTACAGCATACTCGATAAAGCTAAAATTTTAGCCATGGAATATTCACACAAATTTGCAGTGATGTACAAATTTACTCTGGATTGCTAAAGCAGATGCAAGAAGCTTTAAGCAAAACAATGCCCCATACTTCAAGGTCTCAGAGAGTCTCTCCCTCCAATTTTTGTGAGACACATTTAATGCGAATATTTTCACGGAGGTTTCGCAAACGAGCACTGCGGCTTGTGATCTCCTCCACGTACGTTTTGGGGAACCAGCCCCGCTCTCCATCCGACAACCGGATCCCCTCTACCCACCCTGTCAATTAAAAAAATAAAAGGTCATTCATCTCTTTGCAGTTCTCCAGCTTCTCTTCTTTAAAGGGAAAAATGGAGTGTAGCCAATGGAAATGATGTTCCTTACCATCACTTGTAATCGTTACAGCTTGAAGGATGTCTGCCTTTTCCAGCGTTAACTCATCATGCTCCTGAGACTGGTAGCTCTTGATGCACTGGACTTGTGATAGATCTGTGCAGGCAAATGCAAATATTAACTTTAGATATTTTGGTCACACTTTATTTTAAGGTCCAATTCTTGCCATTAACAAAATAATTTAAGAAATGTTGCTATCATAAACTCCTAATTTGCTGCTTATTAAGAGTTGGTAAGCAAGTTTAGATATTGGGCAGGATTAAGGATGTAGAATATGGTCATGCAGAATATATGCTTTATAAGTTCTAATAAACAATATTTTAATAATAGTCATGCAAACAAGCAACTAATTAATAGTGAGAATTGGGCCCTATACTAAAGTGTTAGCAATATTTTGTATTGAAACATAAGTCCTAGCATCACAAGGCAGACTGTACGCAATAAGTTAGGGGTAATGAGGACTGATGAGAACTGGATTTGCTTAGTCATCATTCTCAATCTTTTAATGTCTAAACCTATATGCTGTTAGTTTTTAAGTGAAAAACAAAAATCAGTATTTATTCATTGTTTGTTCTGTTTAGAACCACTTCAAACAACATTTTTGCTAAACAGAAGAAATATGGCCATACAGGTTTGGAAAGACATGAAAGTGAGTAAATGAGACAATTTCCATTTTTGGGTGAACTATTCCTTTTTAGAGTTTTATTTACTTAGTTCACAAGTAAACAGGATATTCTTGGGCAGGACTTTATAATCCACTTTGTTTTCAATGTTATGTCAGAGAAATAACTGTTAGGCAGAAGAGTCCAAACTGCTTATTTTATCATAGCCAAACTTTTGACTTCCATCATAAAGTATCTGGTACACACTGCAGCTTAACTTGGCAAGTATCCACATAACGCTACCGGCCACAAGTCACTCTTTACATACCATTTAAATAACAGTTTTAAATTCAAAATGCAGGTCAATCTGAAATGCAATACAAAAGTGAGAAAAATAAATTACACACCATCATTCTCATTGGTCTGCTCAATAGCAGTCTTTGGATTGGAGGGAAACATGGCTGTTATCCACCTCTGTTTGCTGCTCCTGCAAATAAAACAAAATGTTCTTGACTATGTTTTAATCTTAGTTTTATGCATCCTGTGAGGACATATTTCCTGGTGTAGCTCAATTTCTATAACACTCAGATTTATTTGTCAGTAATAGGATTTAAGAGGTTAATATTTGAGAAAGATGTGAATGTCCTTACTCTGTGGGTGACTTGAGCAGAATCTGGTGTTTTAGCTGTTGCCCCTCACATAACTGCAGATAGAAGATGAAGCCTGAGATTCCTTGAAGTTTCTGGCTTAGATCCTTCACCTTGAGGTCCTCAATCTTTGCATGTACAAACACCATGAACTTCCACGTGCTGTGACCGGGTAGAGAGAGGTGCAGATTTTGTATCAGAGAAATATAATTTAAAGTTTTCAGCTGGGTTTGTTCCAGGATGAAGCTACTATATTAAAGGACACACATGCTAGTTTTCTTATTTATTTGTCTATCTTTCACATTAGACTTACTCCTTTCTTCGGGACAGCAGAAGACAGTCATTAAACAGATGAAGGTACACAGGCCGTGTCGTGAGTTTAAACTTGGATCCAGAAATACTCAAGTTCTGTGTATCCACTTCTAGCAGTTCGCCATGTTTGACCAACCAACGAGACTGAGAGATGAGAGGAAAAATCTAAAAAAAAAAAAACATAATCTGACAATCCAGTAACATGAAAACATGATCCCAAAAGTCTTTAATTAAAGTCATGTGACATTTATTATGCGAGACAAATCCTCTATTGGCTACTAAATACTTTGCAAGTGGCACAAAATGAGGCAAAAGATAATAATTGGTTTATGATGCCCCTGCATGATATACAGTATGTAACTAATTTTAATATTAAGATGAATGCTAAATATTATACCTTGCCCTCAAAGTGAATTTTCTTGTTTAGATGAATTAGTTCTTCCATCCTCTTCATTGACTGCACACTGGAGTTACATTCTTTTATTATCTAGTGACACAGACCAGATTTAGTTCCTTTTCAAATACTCCAAAAACAGCTTCTCTTATTTTATTCACCTTTTTGAGCTCATTAAGTGCTTTGGTGGCTGTGTCCTCATCTCGTGATCCAGGAGTTGTTCTCTTCAGGATATTCTACAATGGACACAGTTCATTACCACAACATAATTTTATTGATGAACTTTGTAAGCCTTGTTCTAAAGCTTTTAACTTTTAAGATCTAAAAGATGGAGACTGTGCCCTCTATCCCCATCACATTTGTATGTGCATGATAGAATATACCTCCACTAGCATTTTTAGGCGTGTGATTCTTTGAAAAGGAAGGATAAGGAATGATGTAAGAGGCAGCCTCTGGCATATTGGGTCCTCTTCCAGGCGGGCAAGGATTCCAGGGAAACGGGGATTCTCTTGCCTAAGAAAACGCAACAAAGCAAATTAATAAACCTCCTTAACAGCAATAATCCAATATGCAACATGCACATTGTTATGCTTGTTGGATAACCGTTTTACAGTAAAGGACTGCTTACAGTAGCCGCTGATATGTCTGTTCCTGATAGGCTTGATTGGTGACGTAAGGCAGATAAACCCTCCGCAGAGCAGGACAGTGGTCAAGGACAATGTCACACACATCAAAACGCAGAATGTCCCCTTCTAACCTGTGCTCCAAATCTTGGAGAAATCTGTGGACATGAGGAGAATTGAAACGGGGGTAGTTTGCATCTCTGAAGAAGGCTTACTCTTTTAAAAATAGCAAAATTTGAGTTATTCTTTATTCACCTCTCACTGACTTCTTTTACATCTGGCAATTTGGAGAAGAGCCATTGCCTCTCCTGTGTACCAAGACACTCACACAGCTCAGGAGACATCATGAAATGGTCAACTACAATAGACAAGCTCCGTATATATGAGGCCTCCGACGTCACCAATTCAAACTTGGCCTAAAATGAGAAAACAAGTTAAGATAAAAATGAATGGTTTCTTTCTCAGCAAAATTTGCTGGTTGATTAAAAAAAATAAATAAAAAATTCTAAATGTGGAGTCACCTCCTGCAGTTTACGCTCTTCGTTGCTGAAATTGTCAAGTTGTCCACTGGATCGAACATCAGGAATATCTTGCCATAGGGAAAAGGCAGAGCCTCGAGATGAGCGGAATGAACTGGATGGAGACAGGTTGCCAGAGGACACAGAGTCTCCTCTTTCTTCATCTGTTCCTGGCTCTGCCCCCTGTTGCCTTTGTATCTCTCTGTTAATAGCAACATCACTGTATTCCTGATACAAAATTACTGAGAGAGACAGAGGAAAATAAAACTGGTAAATAATACTATATATATCAAATTCCAGATTTGTTGTTTGTTGGACTTACAGTTTGGCAAGAAGCGTGACAGGCGTTTAGAGCTACTTGGAGGACTGTCTCCATCCTCATCAATGGAACCCTTTCTCATACTGTGGAAGAAAAGAGCAGAAATGTTGAATGTTAAAGCTGAATGTGTGATATTCTACTCATTTCCTTTAATCTCTAGCTGAGTTTTAGAGCCACCTTTGCTTGGAACTCCTCCTTTGTTGTGGCAGATTACAGTCAGCAGAGGGCAGAGGTGGTGCTGACCCCACCGGACTGTGTGGTGCACTGTCACTTGATCCCCCTGAGAAGCGATGTCTGGAACTGGGTTTGTCTACAAACAGACAAGGGAGGGAGAAGGTATACAAAAGCAACAGAGCTGAAAATATAGCGCTGAAGTGTGATGATGACATCACAGCAAAAGACTTTCACAATAAAGTCTTTCATTAGGCTAATCAGTCCTGATGAGTCACTTACAGTCTGAGCTGAGGTTTCCAGACAGGTGACGGTCCCGGGAGGCCACACGAGCAGAAAGAGACTTGCCCAGCTTAAGGGTAAAAGAGTTTTTCCTCTGGGAGAGTTGTAGACGAGAGATGAGCTCAGAGGCTGAGAAGCGCCGACGCTCGTTGTCTGCTGAGCGAGAACGGGACAGAGGCAGTGAGGTCCCACTGTTATGGGCAGGCCCTTCCAGAGCTCTGCAGTCCTCCAGGCCCAACCTCTGCCTCCCCTCATCATTTATACTCCCCTCCAATCTTGCACCCTCCTGAAGGGGATCTAAGAAAGATTTTGGAGGTGTCGGGAAGGTAAGAAGAGAAAGGTCCTCATCAACCCCTGGGAGAGAGCTGGAACTGTTGGATGTGGGTATAGTAGAACCCACCATGCCAAGGCCTCCTTCTACAAACGATTCAAAGGATGTTGGAAGCAGGTAATCACACTCCACGCCTGGGCTGCTTTGAGACCCATCATTCATAGTGTCTGGAGAGTAAACCCTCATCTTACGCCCTGTTAACAATGAGGCATATTGAGTGGAACCATCCAGTTGTACAATCATCTCTAGTTTTAACAGACACAATCACTTTAGCACAGTAGGCCCCAGCCTTGTTGCTGGAGACTTGTCAGCAGCACAGATTTTGGAGGTCTCATATAAACCTGTGATGAAAATTCAATTCATCAACCTTTTAGTAGAGACTCAAACATCTGAAATTTGTACTGTATTTAGGAGCCTCCGGAGACCAGCAGAATCATCTATCAAAAAGCTCTTTGAGAGCTTAATTCAGTTTTGAGGTGAAAGTAACTCTGCACTATAACAAACTATTTGTTGTTAAAAGCAGGAATGTAGGAACAATGTGTCGAGACTTTAAATGAAAAAGCACTTACTTATGGACTTCTCCTTTATGGATCCCAAAGATGTGCGTCGTTGAGGGCGAAATGGGTCCAAACTCTGGAACTCTAAAGGGGAAGAGGGGCTCTGCTGCTGAGGCTCCAAAGAGTTCCTGTTCTCAGGTACATATGTAGAGGACAGTGGCAGAAACAAGTTTCGAGAACTGAGTCCCTTAACTCCTGTTTCAGGTAACGCAGTAATGGGTGTCCATGTCTGATCGTGAACCCCTTCAACATTATTGCTCTCCTGGTCCAAACAATTGTCCAGTGTTGTGTCTGTACTCCCATTCTTGGCAAAATCAGATGGACTGCTTCCATTGCATCCGACAGGCTTGGAGCAAAGAGAGGAACTACAGTTTTCTGATGTGCATGATTGGAAACCATTAACACTTGGCTGTTGGAGGTCAATGAAGGCCAACGTCTCTTGCTGACACACAGCAATGTGTTGATGCTGTCGCAGGAGAGGCCTACCTTCCCGAGGGTCGCTCAATGCCTGGGTCTCAACTGAGCCTGGGAACCACATGTCAGAGCTCTCGCCTCTGCAATGGAACGCTTGGAGGTGAGGCTGGAAATCAAGGAGAGGAGAGAATCCATAGCCGGGGAGCATGGCTCAGGAGGCACATGGGTACTGCAAAGAAAATAGGAAACAAAAATAGAAAGAATAAAAATGAAGGTATTATAACTCAAGTAACCACATACCTATTGTCTTGATGGATTCTGCAACTCCAAATTTGTGCATAGTGGAATAGATCCCATTGGCCAATGTTTTTGTTGTGCCAGCAAAGATTTATGCACCGTAAAGCTTGGCTCATCTCTGCAGTTCTTAGTGGATTTGGTGTTCCACTGGGTAAAGTTAAGTCTCTCTGAACAGGCTCTGCTCTTCCCCCTGTGGCAGACTTGGCTCAGACGCTGCCGCTGCATCTTCCTGTTCTAATTAAAGAGCGCAGCATGCAGCCCTCATCCTCTATACTTATCTACATCATTTACAGCTGGATCCCTTACTCAAAACTGCTTCTGTAGTGCAGCTTCTGCATGAAGATGTCAGGACAGTCACATGAGGACACTTCAGTCTGTCCAACTATGATAATGGGAAAGTGTCTAGTCTTGCTTGCAGCTTATACCTGAGATGGAATGCTTCATGAAAAAGACCCTGACTGAGAAGGTCATCTAAGAAGAGTTTTTTTTTTTTCATACATATTTCCCATGTTTCCAAACAGCTCTCTATTTACCCAAACAAATCTGGGTCATGGGAGAAGCAACGCTTATTAGTATTCAGTGTCTTGCCCTGAGGGACAGGCAAGCCTGAGACAGCCTGAGCTATGAAATTTCCTCAGCTATTAAAGCAATGAAGGTTCGGCAAACTGTCAGTGCTAATGACCCATATCAGCCTTATTCACTGACCCATGAAATAAAAAGAGATGTTTTCTAAACTTGGAGATGAAACCCACCCAAGGATGCAAGTTGGGCTGCCCCTAGGTCCATTAAACTAGCATGCATTTTTGGTGTCTGCATGTCATCAACCAAAATATAATATAAAACTAAAATAATTGTTAAATTTCATAGTTTTGAAACCATTTATTGCTAATCTTCTCGAACCCTCAAACAATATCTGTAGTACATCTTTTTTGAGAGAGAGGACACTAAAGAGCCTGAGTCTCCACATCTCAATTTCACTTTTAGCTTAATGTACATGCAACTAAATCCAACTGCACGATTCAACATGATCCACAAGTAAACACTCATAAAAACACAATCTGACCCTCTCTACTGATAACACCTATACCCACATCTGTACAACAAACACACAAATGTTGTGCACAAATGGTTACCTGTTCCCTACTCTAAACAAAGATCTCTTTATTTCTCTAGATAGGGAATGTTGTTAGGTGCACAGGGCATGTGAGATTTAAGGAATGAATTTGGATTATTTACATGCACACACAGAAATAAGTCAATTGGTATTTTTTTGATTAACATCTTTATATTATGATTACAGATTACAATTTCTCTGAAATTACTTTTCTTTCCTGCTCATGCAATGAATAATGTAAGCCAATAGTATAAGAGCCTTTAAGTCGATGCTTTCACAAACGTTTGCATTACAGTATTTCTTGCTAAAATACCCCATGTCACTTTGAAATATCAAGCCAAGCAATCAAAACTTGTGAACCTTTGTAAAATATAACAGTAAAACCCTTTACTGTGCTACCCAAATTAAATCTACTGTACAAATATCAGGAGTAATTTTTTGAATGCTGTGTGCAGCTATTGCTATAAAACAAATGTAATAATAAACTTTATTATGGCCCATTACAATAAAGCTATTCCATATATTCAGTTTGATGTCTTATCCATTTGTCAGTTTTTAGTTAAATCCACCATGTAATTTTCCATGTTCTCAACATGTTATTTCCTTATGTTTTGGTCTTTGTTGTATACGTTCTCCCTGTAATTTTGGAGGGTTCCTGTAAGTCAGGGCGTCAACAAAGTAAACGAATAGAAAACTGCCATCTTCTTCATTGTTGCTACAGTATATGATTAAAGAAAACAATGCTGCAAAAGCAGACAGAAGCTGATAGCAACCACTCAAATCCAATCCAAATATGTACATATTCATCAATGCCAGCAATAACAATGAGGACAAATATTTTGTATGTGAAACCAAAGTATTTTTTGAACCTTATAGCTGTCATATTAAGTCCATATTACGTATAAATGTCTATACACAATGTAGACCACAAAAACCCTTTCCTCTCTTAATCTTAAGAATTGTTGGGCTTGTTTGAGCACAGGGTCTAACAGTGTGGTGTCACAGGCTTATGTTTGTATGTTATATTGGTCTGAAGCAGGCTGACACCGCTGGTCTAATTGTACTGTGACAGAGAGATCCAGGGTGTATCATGGCATCTGTCTTTCACACTCAAAGACCTCAGCTCATTTTCAGCTGCTGCAGCTTCATAGCGATATTATAGGTGTAAAAAAAGAGAAAAGTTTATGAGAAGAATACAGATTTAGTACAATACGATGACTTAATATTGACTGAACTTTCGATTTCAACTAAAGGACATCTTTAATATTTTCCTGGCAAGACATGGGCTTAAAATATTGTAAAAGGTTAATTTAAAACTTTTAAAGCTAGACAGATTGTAGACCTTTTAACTCTGTTTGCTGCCAAAGACTGACTAATTTTACTAGTCCGTTCTCTTTAAAGCTAAATATTTTTCTGAAAAAAATGAGATTCTCACTGTAGAGAGATTATATATAGAAGTATTTCAGTTCTGATGGGGTGAGCGAGGACATCTGGAGGTGAAGAACACTTCTTTGTTTGTGGTTGGCGTAGGGGGCCTGATCCCTCAAAGTGCCCGAGGCCTTCCTCTGTCTACTCCATCAAGACAGACACCGAAATCCCTTTTCACATTCAAAAAGCATTGACAATGCCCTCAACCCTCTCTACTCCAAAACAACAGAGAGAGAAGTCCATAGATGTAACAATGCATGGTTTAAGGTATTACTCTAACAAGCAAAGTTCTTTGGACCACCTTGAACCCCATGGTATCATCTTAAAGAAAAATGTTACCACATCTTTAGGACATCTGTGCACTCACCTTCTTTCAACATTAACACCTCCCATACTAGACACACCCAGTCAAATACAGGAGCGTTATGCACACAAGCACTGAGTGTGGAAACAAAGAACTATTATTATACTCTGATTTTGTTCTGATTGAATGATGCATCTGTAGGATATCTAAGCAGGCACTGCATTGCTACCAGCATAGGTTTGGTTAGTCAAAATACATTAGCTCTTTCAAATCTTAAGTTTAATTGTAGACACTTATGCCTTTTAATTTAATAGAAAATGATAAGCAACGGGGCATTAATGTTCATTTACTGATCTACAAATCAACACATAATCCAAAAAATAAAAAAAAAAATCAAGCAAATTTCATTAAAAATCCCTTGTTTGAACCAAACTAATGCATGTTTTTTGTTATTGTAAGCAATTCCACAGTGCATGTTATTCCAAAGACAAAATAGTTTGTCATTTTAATCGTTTTAAGTCGAAACATAACTTACTCTTCTGAAAATATTCAGCCTGTCTTCGTTCTGATGGCTAACGCCTACTTTTGGAGATCCAATCAATTCCCAGTGGATAAAATCAAGTCCCACCCTACAGTTTACACTTGGAAACACATCAGATGTAAAATGGGTTGCAAACATCTCTTTGTCAGGTCACGGTATCATGATTTACAACCAAAATTGACATATATGACACTCCCTAAGCCTGCTGATATTTGCAAGATTTATACAGCTCAGTCAGTTCTTTAACGTGCCGTTAAATTTGTCATATTTCAAACATGACCTACTTTCACCGTTCCATTCACATCACACTCATTCACACTCAACTTCCTGTTTTCTTTCACTCAGAGTTCTGGAGGTGAACCGAGCCAGGCGAAAGCTCCCCCTCCCTCTGCTTTATTATATGGACAGGTAAAGACTAGTCACTCAGAGCAGCTTGTTTTGAAATGTGATCGCTATGCTGCTTACACTTTGAGAATGACCATGCATCATAATGAAATCAGTGTTTGTGACATTTTTATATGCAGATATAATGCAAAAGTTAAATGCTAAAAATAAAATTTAATGCATGAATATTATACTAAATAAAAAAGGTAAAATTAAGGTTCATTTAATTTTTTAAAAACAAAAACTGTAGCAGGCTTATAGTACACTATTTATGACATTTATTTTTAAACTTTGACAAACTATTCAGGTCAATCCATGTAATATAACACACACAAATTGTTTTATTCACATTAGGTCCAAGCCAGCCGAAAAAGCCTGGAGGCTGTGTAGCTAAACAGGTGTGTGCAGAGCAGAGCCAAAGAAAAGCCTTTTACACATACCTGTAGGGCTTGGCTTTTTCAGGATCACTTTTCATAGACAAACACAAACATGTGCACAGTGCAAAAAAACTAAACACATTTACTCCCTGCATTAATGTGCATTTGAATAAGAATGTAGCACACAAAAATTACTCAAGATATCCGCACCTCCTGTCATTAAGAATGTTTTTAAACCATAAAAAAGTCCTTTGAGGTGACAAATAAAACATGATAGCACCGTCCACCACAATCATAACAGGTTTCTTTTATAGTATAGTCTTGAAATCCAACAGCCTTTTGTAAAAGCAAAATGAGGACACAATAAAAAATGGTTAACCATTAAACCTTTTGTGAGCCGAAGAAAAGCAAGTTCATTATCACGGTCGACCCCCACTTCCAATAAAGATCTCTGACACTTTCTACATTCCCCAAATAACTGCGCTTCTGTCATTCCACTTAAATTGCCCAGTAAGCTGTACCCGAGTACAAACAAAGAGTCTGGTCTGTCTGAGCTCACGCAACAAGAACAGGCCTTATTTGTGTGTCTGCATCCTATCTGTGCTGACCATTGGGGGAGGCACTAATAGCATGCAGTCACACAAACAAGGTCTGTTCTTATTGCTCCCCAAACCTCTTCCGTCACCATCTGTTCATTCTGCAGGTGAGCTTTGCCGTTTTTTTTAGTTTTTTTTTTTAGCCCTTACAAGCCCTTTAAGGCCAGTCAGACTAACAGAGTTGAGTGAAGAGGCTTTAAACAGCCATTCCACCCTGCGTGGCCCTGTTGACCTGAATTCGGCAAGCTAAATGAGGCTAAGTGAGGAGAGAAAGTTTTTGCACGCGAAGAGTGTGGACGGAGTATTACTGGGTGTGGTATAGCGTCCTTTTCCCCAGACTGCAACTCTGGTACATGTAGGTGCAGATACAGAATCAGCCTGTTGCCTCCAACTGACAGGTGATGGGGCAGGTGCTCCGTACGCAGGACAGACCATGGGAGGGGTTAGAGAGCACTTTATGGGATGAAATGAACTGTAAAGTTTTAGAAATTGCATGCATTACATTTAAGTCAGTTGATAACAATACTATTTCTGACATGACAGTAACAAAAAGTACTGCGGTTGTACCATGGTGGTTGAATACCATGGAAACCATGGAAATGAATGATTAACATATTTATATAACATGGAATGAGGGTTAATGCTGTAAAAGTACAGTAAAGTATTAATGTCTCTAAAAATGTCATGTGGTGTAACCTTTAAAAAATAGTAAATTTATTACTAAGTAAAAAGCATATTTGGTTACACCTTAAACACACATACACAGTGTCTTACTTTAAAAATATTTATTTGATTTATTTATTTCACCCTCTAAATGTTCTGTTCCAGTTGTATATTAAAGCATCTATCTATCTGCTAAATGACTAAAATGTAAAAATACATGCATAAAGAATTTTTTTTGTATTCAAATATATATTTTTATTCTGTGGTGCTGGTGCTTTAGTGCAGGGTATATATATATATATATATATATATATATATATGTATATGTGTATATGTTAAGTGTGTGTGTGTGTGTACAAACACACACTTAACTAAGAAATGCTAACTTTTTTATGTTGCCGTTTTTCCCTTTGATATAATACCCAGACACTTACATCACCCTAACATTTATTTACTTTGTCCTAAAAAGTATCTAGGTGAGTTTTGATTCAGAAATTACAAACATGCTCATTATTGAAGATGTGTACTCATTGTAATGTATTTCTGAATCAATTAATTAATCTGACACAAAAGTTATATCTTATCATTGACCTTGCAGAGTAAAAAAAAACTATTTTCCGTGTACACATGCCAGTTTAGCTGTATTGTTACCAAACATACTGTGCATCTATTGCTCCCTCCAGTCTGTTCTTATCTCAACCAGCATATATGAGCAATCCAGAGCTGCTGAGAACTATGAGAATGCAGTGAGTCATAAACGCACACATAGACTGGCACGGCTGAGCTGGAGGAGCGTCAAGCCACAGGTTACGATAGACATTCCAAGGGTCTGGCTGCCCCCACGTCTCTCTGATCTTCATATCTGCCAACATGTTAACTAAAGCAAAGCACTATCAAACCACACCCTGTGGGATCCATCTTTGCTCACACACTTCCTAAAAGCTCACCTCTATAACAAATTCACTTCATGAGTCTTTAATCAGTGGAGATGAAGAAAGCAAAAATCACCTGATCTCACTCCACTCAAAAGAATCATATTTGAGGGATATAATCACACTAATACTAAAAGGATATCTCTTACACATCCAATGTTTTCTGAGGCTATACAGGATGAGAATGAATAAGGCAGGGAGATTTTATTGTGACGTGATACTTTTTTTATTTTTTTTTATTTACCCCACATCTCTTGTGCGCATTCACCCATGACTCACGTTAAAAAGATCTCTTAGTCTACAGGCAAATGACCTAAACTTGGATAAACTTCGTTATAAAGCCAGTTTAAGCTGCAAGGCTTCTGCTTTTTAATAATTTCGTCTGGGCAGCTGAGATAATTGCTATTCCCGCACAGCAGTGTAGAGGAGAACATAAAGCCTTCCATCAGACAGGTGCTAGGTCATAAAGAGGACGTCTCACCCTCCTGCTCAGAAAGAAAAGAAAACACTCTCCAAAACACATGCTCCACATATGGCATGAAGCAATCAGTCTATATGACCTTATAAGAAAACAGACTGCTAAGTCACGGACACATTAATAGACATAAAATGGTGATGCAACAGCACTCTATGTATGAATCATGACTTCAATAGAAGAGCACATAGACCAGATTTATGACACCCAAATAAATAATCAAGCAAGTGGACAAATCTCCTGATTAAAAACAGATGTAGAAGACCTATTGATTTTACTGGGAGAGCTGGCATGTTATTTTCAGAAATTCCCATTAGTGTTAACTAAAAATACTTTAATTAGAAAAGAATTCCAGGAAAATATTTTATCAATTAAACTATTAAACACTATCAGTATAAACTCCAACATTTCTTATCACACCCTTCCAAGAGCAATCTATCTGGACTTTGCTATGCACCATTATTTTATAGCTTTTTACTCTTTTACTGCGCATTAACAATGATCTCATTTATTCTCCTAAGAAATCGATCTGGTACATGGTTAATATGTACATGACACATAACCTTGAAATTTATTTGAATATTATATATATTATATGTTCCGGCTTCTTGGCTGACCTCTGACTCAACGTGAGAGGTAAGCTGTATTTGTTCTTATAGTGAAATCCTGTGACATACGTTAACTTCTCATTTTGCGACTTTTAATTTGTTACCGGCATTTTGTTTGGCTCCATCCTCATTCTTCTATTCTCTTCTGAGCTTACAGTGCAATGCAACTTACGTCATACCACGAGTCAGAAATCAGCCAGGGAGCCGGAACTCAAGTCTTTCTCTCGGAAGTAAGTTATAATTTAAAAAATATTAAATATTTTTGTTACAGTAACCCATCGATCTTTTTTTTTACCCATGACTCTGTTCGTCTGAAAGAAAAAAATAATACACCTAGGATGGCTTGGGGGTGAGTAAAATATGGGCTAATATAGTTTTTTTTGGTGGAGTTCCTTTAAATCATGTTTTTGTTTTTTTTAAATTGTGCATTCCAATTAACCTCAATGAAACTGCAGTTAAATTATTTTGACTAGCTTAAAAAATAACTTAAAAAACAGCTTACTACTACAATAAAAGCATGTTAACATATTAAAAAACATGATTTAAAAAAAAAAAACAGTTATCTGTTTTTGTATGTATAATATATATAACAAATATTTCTATAATGCTTCACACAGTACAGCTCTCTGACATTGAGTTCATGACTGCTGCCATCTATCCATGTGCAGTTCTTTCTCAGTGTGTTCCAGACATGCAGTCACCTGCCCCTCACATCAACAGAAGCTCACGCATGCACACACTTACCATCTCTGCTCCCTGCAGCAGTAGAATATTCAGGTCTCATATCCTGCTTAATCTATCACACCATTATGCATGCAACATTAAGTAGCTTGCAAGGGATCGGTAGCATGGCCATATTTGCATTTGATTTGATGTCTGTTAAGAGGGCCGGAGGCAGTGTTTCTGCTTGCTCTTCCGGGATTTTATAAACTGGACCATATGCCAGGCAAATCATGATATTTGACTATGCAGGTGATGAGTGGCAAATCAAAACATTATACTTCATGCACAAGCATCTGTTCAAGCAAGAAAAAAAAGTGCAACCCAGCAGGACAAATATACAAGATAATAACATGTTTAGTGACCTTAAACCACGTTACACAGTTAACAAGAAGCTGTAAAATTGTCGGGAAGTAACAGCTTAAAGCATCTCTTTAAACAACCAGGAAGAATGAAATATCTAGTGACAATGTTTTATTAATAATAATATAAACTTATTGTGTGTGTGTGTGTGTATGTGTGTATATGTATATG
>JAUMHP010000080.1:9445356-9473291 GCA_032361065.1 Enteromius trimaculatus
TTATCACCACTGTCATTCAATTATTAATTCATAATGTACTGTTCTCATTTTTATTTACTTGCATTTGATCAACTCTAGTTCATACATTGCATAAATCATCATAAATAAAGTTCAAATGCAATGTCTTTAAATGCAATGACAAATAAATGCTCAGCAATAAACAGAATTCAGTGGAATTCTTCCTGAATCGAACTCCACTTCCTGTAATTCCGATTCAATTCCAATTAAATTTTCTTTAATTGTTGTTTAATTCCAATTCCATTTCCTTCTTTGACTGGAATTGTTGAGGTCAATCCTGAACTGACCCCAACCCTGTCTTCTAGTGTGGTTTGCTCTACAATGGAATAAACTTTCATTTGCAGCTCCAATAGATATGCCTAGTCAGGCACTGAGGGAGAAACGTACGGGATGACAAACTCCTGAATGTTGTTGATAAGTTGTTTTCCCACCATTATGATGCAGAGCTGCTCAGCCAGTTCTATCAGACAACCTCCTGGTCCGCACTGCAAAAACACACGCACAATCATTAATTTGTTTACAAAAAAATCTATGCTCACAGAGGACGCATTAATTTAGTTAGAAGTAGTCTCTATCCAATACCAAACGACAAAATGTTTAATTGCCTCAACCTTTGTGACCTCATAAGAATAATTATAATATTGTTATTATCAGTGCTGAAGATGAATTAGAAATTTCAAATAAACACCAATTTACTGTAACTTTGGCAACTTTGTAATGCATTGCTGAATAAAACATAATTTAACAATTAATTAAATTGAACATTATTTACTTAAAAAAAAATATATATATATATATATATATATTACTAACACCAAATGTCTCTTCAAATGGAAAACTAATTTGTTCTTGAAAAAGCAACAAATACAGTGCATCCTATTGTAGATGTTTTTACTTTAATACAAGGCTGTCTGGAATACTTACTAACGTTTTTACTAAATATTGTCGAGTAATGACCACTAATCTGTAATCATAAAACTGGAAGCAAAGCACTCACATCCTCATTCCGCATCCCAAACAACGTGCCATAATGACCAGGATAGCCCACAAATCTGCAATAAAAGTGCACTGAAAGCTTTGATCGGGAAAATGATGGCATGAAAAATTGCTTTGTTCTGGCAGGCTTATTTAAAAGGTTACCTGCCCTTGAAGAAGGCTACATAGAAGGGCGAAGAGTAAAAGTTGACAAACTGGAAGACGAAGACTTTGAATGTAAAGGCATCTTCATATTGTGTTTGTGTTCTGTGCATTTCTGTGTAGAAAAAAATGTTTCAGGAAGACCCTTATTTGGGGAAACAATATAAATGAGACTTATTTGATGTGCGTGTCTCAAAGCTTTACTGTAACGGCCAGAGAAAGCAGGACTAAGGACTACAGTCCTAATTGCTTATTGATTCTCAAAGCTAGTGTTGGATGGGCAGGTTCATTTCCCTGAACCACACAAAATGGCAACATTGGCCTGATTTGATTTAAAGCCCTGGGAATGTGTTGCTTTATGGGTTCTGATGTGTGCACAACATCTACCCCATTTAGTGAGCTGTTCTGCCAGGGCTGTGTAGACCTGCCCCATCAGCAAGATCAAAGCCAGGTTCACCAAACTGCTGGAGATATTGGCAATATTCCCAGCCTGGAGAGGGAAAAAAAGTATGTGCGGAGTGGATTCCGAGTTTTAGAGATACTGCTGCGGAGGAGGAGATTAATGAAATGGTGCAGTACGGTAAGTTATCTCATATTTTAATTTAAAGCAGATCGATGGAGTGCCTACCTGAGTACGCAGAACAGAACTCCCAGTTTCAAACATCATTACACTCACTATACTGCGGTATATGATCACTGTCACCAAGAAGATCATCACTACACACAGCTGGGAAAACAAGTCGAGAGAAAGAGGAACCAATTTGAGTGACAATTATGACATATTATCTCCCTTTAAACTGGACAATTACAATTTTGGAGCTCCATTACACCTTTGATAACTCAAGTGAGTCTTACCATTATAACAATGACCATAGAGCCGGTCAGCATGCGTGAAATCCGGGCCTTTTCAGGAAAGTATGGTTCCTTTACTCCTGTGACTGGGTTTTCCTCCATTGCAGGGGCCATGGCAACAAACTCAGGACGTGGTGGTTCCTGTTCAATAATTTTATTTTTTTTATCATTTCTGATATACATCAACAATCTAATGAAGCCCACAATGTTAAAAAATATATATACTATTAACAAATAAATAACCACAAACAAAACGTCAAACCTCCTCTTCTTGGAAATCCATGCAGTCCCAGTGGTGAGCGAGAGTGGCATTCTTGCGTTTCCAGTACTCCAGGAATGTGACGGCCCACAAAGACATGAACACACTGAAGAAGACAGTGCCAGGATGATCAAACAGATAGCCCACCTAAAGAAGAGTTGAGATTAATCACAACTTGTTTTTATATCACTATTGAAAATACTACATTTTAAAAAAGACAAACTGCACTGCTGTTCAAAAGTTTGGGATCAGAAAGATTTTTATGTTTTTTTTTTGATGGAGCCTCTTATACTCATCAAGGCTGTATCTGTTTGCTTAAAAAAACAGAAAAACAATAATACTGTGAGATTTTCATTGCAATTCTAATATTGGTTTCCTATTTTAATATATGAATTATTTCTGTGATGCAATGCTGAGTTTTCATCAGTCTTCAGTGTCAAACGAACCTTCAGAAAAACTAATATGCCAATTTATTATCAGTGTTGAAACTGTTGTGCTGCTTAATATTTTGTCAGAAACTGTGATGATACTTTTTTCTTTGCTTGATGAATAGTTCACATTCCAAAGTATATTATAAAAGAAAACTGCTATTTTAAATTGCAATGATATTTTACAAAATTACACGTTTTTCCTGTATTTTTGATCAAATGCAGCCTTGTTTTAAATAGCAATACATATTTTGCACAATAAAGTCAACGTGTACTCCTTACACAATCAAAAACTACTAATTAAGTTTAACTAAAAAAAAAATATCTAAATGCTAATTATGTCTCTCACATACCAACAATACTGAACTCAACTGACTACCTTGGCCATGGGACAGATGTCTGACATATTCCAGGGTTTACAGGTTTCACACAGAGGACACATTAGATAAAGTCCTCCACTCTTGCAGACTTCCTTCCTGCAGAAGGCAAACGGTAACAGGCAACAATGGTAGAGCTAAAATTAAAGCATTTTGAAGTACATCGTCCTGGTGAAATTGTGCTTATCAAACAGGAGAAAATATTAGATCATTTTAGTTTTATTTTAACAGTTTTATGTTTATAGACTTACCATAAAATGTACAAATGAATGCTTCTACCATATACTCTAGGTACATAAAAAGTGCATCTAATTTTGTTTCGCTTCATGCTTTTGGATTCTCATTATTTTGCTTGCTTATTCTGAGGTGTAAACTAGAGCAACTCATCACTGTTAGTCCTTCGAGTACACTCAGTCAACAGTTGCTATAGTAACAAATAAAGGTCATAAAGACCATTAATATGAAATTATTTCTGATAGCAGCGAAGTGGCTTAGAGGAGAACTAAATGTGTGAGTCACGTTGAGCAGAAAGAATTTCCGTGCAGCAAAAGAAAAAGTGTGAATCGATAATATGGGAGACACTTACGCTGGGGTATTGGATCCCATTGTCAAAATACCCGAAACAAAGACGCACGTCCCAACCAATGCAGCAGGCAAAAGCCAGGCTGTGTAAAATCCTGTGAACAGTAGAATTTGGTCAGTATTGGTTATTCTAATTGGTAAAATAATATTACAAACATATAATAATACTAATATAGAAAAAAATAATTATCTGAATGTATAAAAAAAAAAAATTAAAATACACCTGTAATATGCATCACACATATGCAAGCATGAATAAGATCTATGGTGTCTACTCACCCAACCATGCAAAATAAAGTGCAATCTTCTCTCCAAAGTATTCACGGATGTGATCTAGAGGCTGGTACTTGTACCATTTTAACCAGTTGGACCAATAGTGGTATAGCACCTGCCTCTTGTTCAACTGATCGGGCTGCATGTCACAACCTGGGAGCTCAAAGGGGCCCTTAAACAAGAAAATAAGACTTTTATAAAACATACATGTTTTAAGTGCATTGCAGTATATGGCGTCTTGTGTCTAACCTCATGCAGAGGGAATGCACCCGTAAAAGCCCCTTCATTCAGAAGACGAGCGACTCCAACTTCTGCACGCTTCCTCCTGCCATACACAGTCCTTGCTAAGATTTCATACACCTGCCATGAGCACAGGTGTAAGCAATTATCTTATTGACTTATTGAATCATAAACACTAGCATACAGAACTTTTAAGTCAGTAAGGTTTTTTTTTTTTAGGAAATCAATACTTTTATACATCAATGATGCATTACATTTCCTCAATATTAAAGTACCACAACATTAATAATAATATTAGAGTGATTTCTGTAGGATCATGTGACACTTACGACTTAAGTAACGGCTGCTGAAAATGTAGCTTTGCCATCACATGAATATATTACACTTAAAAAACTAAACTAAAAACGAAATAAGTAAAAATGCTATTTGATTGAAATGCATGCAGCCTTGTTGAGCAAAAGAGACTTTCTTACTGACACCAAATCTTTAAATGTTACTGTATGTAATCATTTATTACACTATTGCAACTATGTGATTTTCTCATGGCTGCACACTCACGATGCGGTGTCTTTGTGTGTTGGTGAAGTAGCTTTCACGGTCATCAGAGCCCAGAAACCTGAAAGTCAAGTAAACACCTAAATGTACACATCTGTTTCTGCAAGCAGATGATCATCTTGCACATTTCTAGAAGAAAAAACCTAACTTTTCCATTTTTGATTTGCGGAAGGCACATGTGTAGTAGTCCACAGGACGGTTGGGGACTGAGTCTCTCATGACGTTCGGCACCCAGAGCTTCTGAAGAACTCGAGCAGAAGTGTTGAAGTCTGGGTGCGGCTGTGCCTTTCAATAAACATATACAACTCATTTCAGAGCTCACTTTACTTGAGTCTAGTGTTATTTTAAGCCCTCTGTATTTGCGTTGGGAGGATGAACATGGCTCTAACCTGCAGAGGTGCTCGAAGACATAACTCCTCAGCGTAGTACACCAATACATCCCATGGAGCATGAAGCTTCAGATAGTGTATAGTCTTTTTTACACTAGATGATTCCTCCTGATAATAAAGAAAAAAAAACATTAGAAACAATGCAGTATGAGCATAAATGGCATTGTATTAAGAAAATGAACCTAACAGCTTAACCTTTTCCATCAACAGTCCAGCAAACTGCAGGTTCTGGATGAATTTGTCCCTCCATCGGGCCAGCTGAGCTTTTCTTCTCTCTGACCTGCTCTCCTCCTGTGCTGCTTCCACTGCCTCCTCTGCACCCTCTCTTTGTGCCGGTCCACGACTTCGACGCTTGCGACGCACCTTCACCTCCCACACCAGCACAAAGTCTGGGGCGAAAACAAATAAGCTGATTAAAGGAATATTTCACCCCAAAATTAAAATTCGGCCTCAAGTAGTTCCAAACCTGTATGAATTTCTTTCCTTTGTGTTCGGCAGAACAAAGACATTCATACAGGTTCGGAACTGCTTGAGAGGGAGTAAATAAATGATAGTAGGATGACCACACATGCCATTTTCCCAAGACGCGTTCTGGCAAGGATTTTTATATTGCTTTGATTATGTTTGATTTTCTTTCAAACATAAGGAACCAATGTCATGTGGTTGTCATCATTCTGCACAGGCACACAAAGCCAAATCCTAGATACATTAGGCAATATAGAAATCCTGGCCAGGACACATCCTGGGAAAATGGCATGTATGGTCAACCTAGATGACAGAACTTTCCTTTTTAGGTGAACTATTCCTTTAATATGACTACTTAAGCAGCAATGTAGTTGGCATATTAATATTATTTTAATTAAACCATTACCTATTTTTGTTCGGCCGTCTCTGAAGTAGTTGCCTGAGGAGTGAACAGGGGGTCTTGAGGTCTGTTCACTATGAACATATATGGGGTCATCATCCTCATCATTGGCTGCAGTATTCAACTGTTATGACAACATAAATATATTTAAGCAATGCGAGTCCAAAGGAGCTGTTTATTTATCATTTTTTCCCTTCGAAAAAAAATAAAAATAAATAAATAATATTCAGAGCTGAAATTTTGTGGGCCATATAACTGCCAACGGCACTACTCTCAGGCTGCATCTTAAAGTCACATTTCATTGCGATCCGATTTAAAGCTTTCACCGGCAAACTACCTTAAAAGGAATAGTTCTCAAAAAATTGTAAAAAATGTATTCATAACTCATCTGCATCTTGGGTGGTCTGAGGTTTGTTCATTGAGATATAATAAGATAGAAACTAAGCATTCACTGCTGACCATCTTCAGTAAATGGGTGCCGTCAGAATGAGAGTTCATTCTGTTCAACTGATAAAAACCTAACAAGTAATTTGCATGCCTCTGGTCTATCAAAAAAGCTGCATGTTTGTAAGAAACAAATTATTTCAATCATTTTAACTTTTTGCTTCTGGCCAATGTAGTCCATTAGTCATAATAATCTTCTATCAGTTCTTAGTTCAGCCAGCTTAGGTTGGTTTGATCAGATTTTAATATAATAGAGAGCTGATGAATAAACAAAATCATCTACATCCTGGATAGCCAGCCCAGATGGTGAGAACATTTTCAGCAAAACTATTTTTATTTCCACACTTTAAGCGAGAGGAGAATCAGGACAGAAATCACATGGAGGGTGACATTATCAGACTAGCATTACTTATATATTTTTTTTTTCTAGAAAAACCACACACTTTGTTTTTTTACCCTAAACTTCATTAACTGTTGACAAGTGAAAAATCAAGGTCATTGGTTTGCGGGGAGCATTGAATATTTTTACTTTCAGTGACTAAAAATAACACCAGTGATGATGAACAAGAATGAATTGAAAGAATTAAATGAATCTGTTGAAGTAACAGGTTGAGTGAATGATTTAAATGACTCATTAATAAAGGCTGTCACTTGTTACCACCTACTGGTGAAATGATGTAACCTGCAGAAAGAATCAAGGTAAGACAGACTGTCTAGAACACACAAACACTGATGAGTGATATAATGCAAAAAGTCCAGTAGTTGGTCGGCCAATCAAATTCAAGGACGGGAAGTTGGGAACTAATTGTTGTGATAGTATAGTTGTAGTTTTTGTCAAATTGTCTAAGAAAATTTTTAATTTTATAAATATGTCTAAACATACTGCATTAATATAACAGACCACCATGTTGCCTAATCAGCAAAGTCATGTGCTAATTAAACAGCAATTTTAGTACATAACACAATGAGTTAGACGATATTGCTACACACAGCAACTAGAACTCTTGTTTTGACGAACTCAAAGTATGCATAACATATGCAACAACACACATAAGTACACTCACATATCTGGGAGGAATGAAGCCCCCATTTTGCAGGCTTCCATAACTGTCTGGACCATGAGTCTCGCCGCTGTTGGCCAGATCCAGCAGAACCTCCCGGTCCATCAGCACCTCAGGGTTCCTCTTCTTCAGCATGATATCCAGAGACAGTCAGAATCAAACGCTGAGCTGGAGCTAGAAGAGACTAGGTCATTTAACTCGCATTCAGCCTCAGTGCGGCTGATCTACATACACAGCTCCACATTCCAGTCCAGGCACTCCTGCAGAACATCAGCGTCCGATAAATTATGCACATATATTAAATTTGAGATAAAAGTATAAGTGCATCCCCCACACACACCAAAGAAGAGCTGCAGGAGAGGAGACGGAAGAAATGCACTAAGTGCCTCTAGAAGCGGATGAGACAAAACAAGGGCAGAAGTGGGTCTGCAGCATCTCTGCACTCTCTCTCTCTCATTCACTGCATCCCTAAGTCTCCTCAGCACTCTAGAGGGACACTTACCGTAACTCCTCTGGCATACGAGCCTATCCTTTCATCTCCAGCAAGGAAAAACACATGTAAATACACTTTACTAAAAGAACGCACATATCCTGTTTCTTGTTATAGACGGATGCAAAATGCAGTGCCATCTACAGCTAATCATTAAATTAAATCACTATTCACCTGAGACTCCGAAGTGATGATCAAATTTTTAATGCATTAGGATTCCACATGAATCCGGTCTCAGATACTCTATAGACTAAATGCACTAAATTGTCTGTTTTAGGAGGAGCATAAACGTTACTGCCTGAAGATGTACACGGTATATTGAAAGGAAGGACAGACCATCATGGTTCAAATCCCTTTGGTGCAAAGTAGTCAAGTAAGGGATTGCATGGATATCGAAACATTAAAAATTAGGAATTGGCCTGAACAAACTGGCTGAGTCAGAGAGGAATGCTGCTTTAAACTGCATTGCCATTATTTGCATTGTGTATATTTATGTATTGCGCTGATCATTAGCACTTAACAGCATTTAAAGGCTGCCATTAGCCATTTAAATGGTATTTGCAGACTTCTGGGTCAGTCTTAAGTGCTGCATGCTTGGCTGAGAGCCACAAATAGCTCATATTTCTCATCAAGCGCAAAATCTTTGCGAGACATTTGGAGTGCAAATGATTGGCACAAATAATCTCTCTATGTACCATGTGATCCTTTTTCCTTGACATGTCCCCAATCCCATCCCCCACAGTCTCTGTGGTGCGGTAATATTTTGATGTTACTGCGGCAGTGCAGACCGAGGGGGGAGAGAAATAAAAACAAGGGGTTGGGTAGTTAAAATGAGGAGGAGGAAGGTTTGAGCACCTTCTGTCCATTGAGTACAGAGTAAAGAGGCAAGCAGCAATGCTACCTGACTGCACCACTATATATATATATGCATAGATAGCAGCACTAGAAATTTTAGAGTTTCCTCAAAATGAGGTTAAAGGGGACTGAAACAAGAAAACGATCTAGAATTTTGTATACCTATTTAAGATGTGTAGTCTATAGAACATGCTCAAATGTTTCAGCATGTGAAAAACAAGAGCTACAAGAGGACTTCAGTTCTATTGTACTGATTGGTTCTGTTCTGTTCTGAACTAATGTGAAATGATGTCACTGAAAATAGGAGTAGTTTGTCACGTTCAGTACTGTTCGATGGCACCATTAAGTCTTTGTGTTGTTTTTCGTTCACCTATTAAGTGGATATTTGTTCAGCTGTTCCAAACCAGTTTCTTCTGTTTAACACAAAATTAATTTTGAAAAATGTTGGTAACCGAACAATTGCTGGTAGCCATTGACTTCCATGGAACACTATGAAAGTCAGTGGTTACCAGCCAAGATCCTTCAGAATATATTATTTTTTGTTCAGCAGAAGAAATAATAATAAAATGATAATAATAATAATAATTACTTTAACACCCATTTTAAATGGTCTATTTAAATGCCAATATTGGGATCTTTTTTATTATTTTAGTATTTATCCTTATTTCTCTGAACGTTCTACTATACAATATTGTGGTTTAAAAGCATTCACCGATAATGAGTTCAAGTTTTTCCCTTTTTTAATGTCAATGTCATTACAAATATTATGTAATAATTCATACTTGCACAATTTAAAAAAAAAAGTCATGTTTATTCATATTTGTTACCATGTTATGACATCTTCCAAAATGTACATGCAGCATTTAGTGTATCTGAGACATTAGAGTGTTAGAACAACATAATTGGGTACTGTAGACCACTCCCATTTAAAAAACAAAACAAACAAACAAAAAAACTAAATATAAAACCACATATTAATTGTTAACAAACAATCATCCATCATTGTCCAGCAATGTATTGTTTAAAATCACTGTTGACTGGAACAAACTTCAACATACCTGAGATTCTGCTTCCATTTATCACAGTCTGTCACAGATCCTCATTACTCAAGTCTGCTTTCTTTAAAACCATTCTACATTCTTAAAACAACTTTACAGTGTTTCACTGGAAATGGTATATTATACCACTGAGTGAGGAACAGGGAATGGATAAAAAAAAAAAAAGAAAAAAAAAAAGGATCTCTTGAAAAATGACATCTTTTGAAGGGTTTGACCTTAAATGAATATTTGACTGACGGCAAAAAACAAAAAAAGTTAAATAAAAATAATATATACATATTATTTTTACCAAAATCCAAAACGTTGAATGCTTATGCATAATTGGAAATAATTTTAATGTCAATAAAAAAAAAACAAAAAAAAAACCTTCTTTTAAGAAACGTAAAAAAAACTAAAACAAACAATGAATGTGCAATTCTGAACCTTGTGCAATTCTACTGTAATCAATTCCTTCACTTCTAAACGTCATTTTAGTTACTAATGATATTCTATCCTATCCTATCCTATCACTATGTGATCAGATCTAACAAATGACTTCAGTGATATAGCAGCGATTACATGCTGGTTTCATAACTATACCATCACTGTTAGCAGTGCTGACTGATATTAGATGTCTAAATTAAACCTGGACCAATTCCCCCTTTTCTCTCTCTCTCTGTGTTTTGAGTGTCTGTGCCAAGCTGCCATGCAAACCATTACTTTCAAAGAGTTAACGAAGCAGCTAGCTAATACCAATGGTGTAAACATAACTAAAATTCTCTTTTGCAAGTGCTAACAAAGCAGTTTGTACCTCTTTATATAGTACAGGCATGTACAGTATCTGTCCATAGATTTTGTACAAGGAGTAAAGGTAAAAAAAAAAAAAGAAAATTATTACACTATGTATTTACACACTATATAATCTGATCACGTGTAATGCAAGAGAACTACTAGATCATTTCCTGTTACAGACTTCCACTTGTAAAAGCCAAAGCCTTAATCGTTACTCCTTAAATACTTGTGCAAGGCAAGTGTAAACAAAGTCAGGCCTCATTATCTGTAGATAAATATCATAAGAGCCCATGTTATTCAGCATTGTCTCTGGTCTGGAGAGCTCACAGAGTCTGCTTGTACCTACATAAACAATAGGTTCGCTGGTGAGCGCTGGTGAGCCCTGGTGAGCCCCCCCCCCCAGGTCGACAGGTCGTCAGCACCACGGTTCTCTCTCTGATCGACCTCTGTGTAGGCTGTCACTCCTCTGCCATGCACTCTTCATCAGCTCCAGCGCTTCTCTACACTTCTTCTTTACTGACGGGTCGGACACCGGCTTACGAGGGAGGCTTACCTGGACACACATGAAGAAATTCATGCTGTAAATCAATTAAATAAATAAATAATATAAATAAGAATGTCATTAAGAAGTTTCTTATGCTCATCAAGCTTGCATTTATTTGGTCAAGAATACAGTAACAACAGCAAAATTACATTTTTAAACATTTTAAGTGCTGTGATAAAAAGCGGATTTGCACTTTATTTTACAGTACATGTACTTACCTGTACTTGCAGTGTAACTACTTAAAGTTCTGGTAATACCTAGTAACTACATGGGGTTCGGTTCAGGGTTAGAACCTAGGTACTGTAATTACTATACTGTATATACAGTATGTACATGAAGAAAAGAACTAAAATAAAGTGCTACTAATTCATGAGCTTTGAGAAATCATTCTAATCTTCTGATTTGGTGCTGAGAAAATATTTCTTATTATCAATGTTGCTACTTACAATATAATAATAATAATAATAATACATTTTATTTATAATGCACTTTATACTTGAAACAAATCTCAAAAGTGCTACAAATTTAATTTGCCCCAAAAAACCAGATTTAAAAGTATCAACAGTCTGAGGCGTCCTCGGATGCTCAGGGAGAGCCTTCCACAGTCTAGGTGCAGCTGAGCAAAAAGCCCGATCTCCCATAGTATGAAGTTTAGTTTTAGGAAGTTTCAAAAGATGTGCTGATGCAGAGCGGAGGTTGCGTGTGGACGTATGTGAGGTAATAAGCTCTTTGAGGTAGGGAGGGGCATCCCCATAAATACACTGGTGGGTAAGAAGGGCAACCTTGTAATAAATTCTAAATGAAACAGGGAGCCAGTGAAGAGACTGGAAGAGAGGAAAGTTCTGGCTTAAATATTAAACTTCAGTGCCCGGTTTCACAAACATGGCTTATCTTAAGTCAGGACTAGGCATTAGTTAAATTAAGATATTTAAACAACTTTTACAAAAATGCTTTATAAGACAATATTAAAAGGTGTGCATCTTAACACAGAACAATGACACTGACATGTCAGAGCAAGATATTTTCATCCGAGACAGCTCAAACACGCAGTTTAGTCTGGGACTAGCTTAAGCCTTGTCTGTGAAACTGGGGGCAGATGTCACAACAAAACAAACAAAAACTAATTTAGAGTTTTCTTGCCTGGTAAACAACAGCCCAAGCTTGACTCAATTCTGCTAGTAGCCGATCCCGCTCCTCACATCCACTAAAATACAAAACCCAGGGTGGGAGAAATTGAGCACGATCCTCTGCAAATTCCTGCAGACGTAAAGGGTAATTAGTTTACATTATTACAAACAGCTTTAATAATTTAAACAGCAAACATCTGTTTCCATAGACGGCTGATGCACGACAATTTGTATGAACTCTTACAATGACACAGTATTCTTTATTCTCTTCCACACAAACAGCTGTGACATCGTTCAGATCAGCTCCTCCCAGAGAACGGAAAAAACTGGTCTGGCAATCCTGGTGACATGTGAGCAACTTCCTGTCTGTGAGTACAAGGCAACATGGAATACAGGGTGCAGGAGCTACTCCCTGCGGAATAATCTGAGAAACAAAAATACACAACAGTAGTCAACATCTGGTGAACAGTCTGGTTAATTCTGGACAGGCTGTACTAAGAAAACATCTGTATCCACTCTAAGCTGGAATTTACTAGATAAATATTGCTAAGATTTTTTTGCCCCACTTTATAGTCAATGCTAGTGGCTGAAACTGATGAGGAACAACATCACATTGTCATACAGTGACTCCCGAAAGCATTTAAAATGCAGACTCAGCTCAGAAAAAAGAAAGTAGATTTGAATGAAAAGTGTGAAGCGGTAAATCGCACTTCCCAAAAACAGCAGAGATCTTGTCTTAAAATCCTTTGCAAGAAATACTTGCAAAAAATACTAACGTGTGTGTAATTGCAGCTCACCCCTTTAGAAACAGACTGGCAGAGCAGCTGCATCCAGTCAGCCATCTCCAGTTCATTTTCTGCACTGAGCTCTAATGGAGGATGTTCCGTCAGAATCACTTGAAAAGCATGAGGCTTCTCTGAGCTGTTTGAACGCCTACAACCTCCACAGTGACCTCCCCTACGACAAACACAATCATATGAAAATCTACAGGAAATGTTTATAAGTGGGCATATTTCATAATGAAAAGAACATTTATATGAAGTTTCAAAAAGTGAAATCTATGAACTGGAACGACAGCTTTACCCCATGGTAACAGACATCAAAGGTGTAACATCTGTTCTCTCCGCATACTGATACAGGATGCCATTGCTGTACAAAAAGAGATTTATATTCAGGACACAGCTTGCTGAAACTCAGTTGAAGCTTAAAGCACCAAACCCTTTTATACCTGAGAACCAAGTAACAGCTTTTCCACACTTCCTTCCCCAAATAAGTGCTCCCAGCACGGTACAACAGTGCCCCCTCTTTAGTGCTACTGGATTCTCTGGAGCAGGACGGAGACGTTGGTGAAGCCATTGCGGCATCCATTGGGTCCTCCCAGTGAACCAGAGAATACAGGCGGATGCTCATCTCAGATAACTACACAAGGTCAGCAAGACAGATTTGTTTTATACATCATTAGCAAAATCAAGCTCTTTCTTTCAGAACAGTTAGGCTGGATTATTATAATGCTCTCTTAGCAGGTCTTCCAGCCAGTTATAAATCTAGAATGGGGCTCTAAGATTATTAGTGTTAACAGCGTTATTATTATTTGTTTCTATATACATGCTCTATTTTCCTGTATTATAAAAGAATTAACCTCTACCTCTAGTGTTTTCTAGTCTATATGATTGTTTTCTTTTTATTCATACACATACATACACACATATACATATACACATATATAAACTTGCTGTGTGTACTGCGTTAGGCTAATCAAATGTCCTTTCTTTGGTTTTGATTGCTTGTATCGCTCTCATTTGTAAGTCGCTTTGAATAAAAGTCTGCAAAATGACTAAATGTAATGTATATGCAAGTCCTAGCATGCATATTTAATTTACAATTTAATGGAATAATTACTTTTTTAAAAATACCTTTCTTTCAAAGATGGGTTGGTTGAACAGAAACCTAGGTTTTAAGGGGGTTTTACTTAAAATCTTCATGCATTAAAGGGTTAATAAATTGTATAAGAATAATAATTCCTGATGATTTCTGGCGTATTTGGTCCCCACTCTGGGACTTTCTTGAGACTGTATGTTGAATGTTTTGTTTTTTTTCCATCAGTTACAAATTTCAATTATAATTATTTTTATATAGTATATAGTATCAATTGCATTAATTATTATCTATTAAAAAATTTTAAGTCAATCTGCACCCCCTTGGAAGTTTGCTGAGGCCCCGAGGTTGAGATCCACTGGTCTAAACTGCATGATCATTATAAATGGTTTAATTGTAAATGCATTTCAGAAAGTGTCAGCATGAAGAGCCAAGATTATCAAAGTGAGCCACTGTCTGCCAGACTCTCGTGAATTATTTACAGTGATAGATCTCCCCCATTTACCTCACAGTGAGTCTCTTGGCATACAAACTTAGAAAGAGCCAGTTTCTCCATGGTGGCGTCAGTGAGAACAGAGGGGTAGGGAGCCTCCCTACAGCCATTTTCCAAGGCCGCCTTTAGCACAGTCAGAAACCAGCTGAGGAGAGAGCATGAACAGATCCTCTTCAAAGACATGCATACTAATCAACCTCATGGGGATATATTTTAATTTACAAAAACGTACACAGTCAGAGATGAGTCGGCTGTGTCCAAAAGGAACTGCCGTCTTCTGTTAGTGCACACCAGAGTGAGAGTCTGCTGGTGCAGTCCAACCTAAGGCACAAACAAGGGCTCTAATCTTTCTGCAGCATGTCAAACTGATCATTTATGCTTCAGGGTGTTTACTCACAGAGATGTAGTCCAGCTCGTTATAAGATACCGCCTCCTCAACACTATAAGGCTTCTCCGCTGCCCCTGAAAATCAATGGGACACAACAAATAATGCAAACAAGCACTCTTGCAGATGTATAAACAAAGTCCTGCTCTGCCACTGAAGATTTGCTGACCTTTTCGCAAGAGGTAAATGTAGCAGTCCGTCAAGAGCAGATACAGAGGCTGCAAATCTCCTTCCATGTGGCCTGTGCTCATTCTCACCATCTGAAATTAAATGTACAAATTCAGTTTACAATACAGGTTTACATTTCACTTAAATATCTGCGTTATTCTAAAAACAGCAATAACATCATGTTAAACGACAGGTAATTACATCTGCTTTTTTTTCAGATGGGATGCATTAAGACATTTATAATATTACAAGATATTTCTATTTCAAAATGCTGATTTTGCTTTCAAATAATTAAAGAATCCTGTAAAAAACGTAATAAGAAGAGATGCTTCTTGGGCAACAATCAGTATGTTAGAATGGTTTCTAGAAAATCGTAAAACTGCATCATAGGAATAAATTACACGTTAACATACACAAAATTATTTTAAATTGTAATGCATATTTCACAATATTACTGTTTTTACTGTATTTTGGATCAAATAAATGTATCATCGGTGAGCACTTTTACAAAGATAAAAAAAAATCTTACAGAATCTAAACTTTTGAAAAATAGTAGGTTTTCCTTTAAAAAACAAATTATATATATATATATATATATATATATAAAATAGTATTTGGCATAGTAGGTAGACTCAATGTTGCTAGGAATGTAGTCACTACAAGTAGATCACCTCTGAATGTGGTTTGAGTGATTGAAAAAAAAAAAAAAAAAAAAAAAAAATTTTATTATAAATAGGGGGTTGGTACTTGTACGCTGCAGCAGACAATGTACAAATACAAAGTTATCTTTTCAGTGATGTTAAATCAAACAGTTTCACCTTAAGGAGCTGTTCTTCATTCTCCCTGAAAACGTGAATCATGAGCAGCAGAAGATGATTGTTATCCACCCTGCAAAACAAACAAAAAACCAATACCTTAACCTCATAATAAGTCACATACTGTATTGTCTCAATAGAGCTAGAATTAGTCACCGATTACAATCAGTTTACAATCTCACTTAAACTCTGCAGCATGGCTCTGTACTGCATTGTCTTTTTCCTCCTCCTGCTGCTTTTCTTCCTCTTTACTCGGTTCCTCCTCAGCTGACGTCTCTACGGGGATGGAGGGATCCTGTCCTGTAGCTGGTGTCTCTGCTTCTCCCTCATCTTCATCGCCAACAGGAACATCCTGCGACACGCCATTCCTTGCAGAGTCATTGTGCCCACCACACGAGGCAGCAGGGTCTGGACTCTGGGAGGTAAAGCAGTAGAAGTCCGCAGGTGGCAGGGGGGCCTGCAGGAAGCTGCGACTTGGGTCTGGAGGTTCACCGCCCGAGTCCTCTCGAAAGGGCCGCTGATAGTGGGGTCCATTGTGACTAGTGCAAGTACCATCCTCTCCCTCTTCGCATTCTCTCCGTTGCCAGGGCTCCCCATCCAGGGAACCGTTCAGCCTATCCATGACATCACGCAAGGGTTCACCCACACTGTCCATAGAAGTGTCCGACATTTCAGGAAGCCTCAGCCCTGCCTCCAGGCCTTCATCTTCTCCTTCAGGTCTCCCATTTCTCTCTGAGCCAGGACCATTAGAGCCCTCCACAGGACCCTGATTGTTTATATTAATGTTATCGACAACAATGTCTCTCTCAACTACAATCTGAAGGCATTCCTCAGTGTCAGCCGTGTCTGAAGAGATGACATTCTGTTCGCTGCTCACAGAGTCCGTCGATCCTCTTCCCCGTCGCTTCTTACCAGGCCTTCTGCGCCTTGCCATTCTGCAGCACAAAGCAAACAAAAATTAATGGATCTATCAAATCTTTAAACTATTTAGCATTATGTCATTGTAAAATAATCAACAAGAGCATTATATTTAAGTGTAGCAGGAAGGTCAAGTAGGTCATTTAAGTGCCATTAGCGGTACCAAATAGAACCAATTTTTTATTGATGGCCAGTTTAATTAAATACATTAATTTGGGCAAACTACAAAGACAAGCTCACACTGCAAACTGACATTTTAAACTGCTCAAAAGTTGCTGTTTTTTTATGCCAGGCTTTGAGAAGGTGACCTACAAAACCGAAAGAACTATTGCAGCACATACACACACACAAAATTACACACTTCATCATTTAAACTAAAATTGAATGATTGATTTGCTACTACAATCATACCGCATTAGATCTAATGCTCAAGACACACCTAATGACTTCCAGTTCAGTGTTGGTGATCTCAGAATCCTCTCCTGTTGTTGAAGCATGACGGCTAGCCATGTGCACTGGGGTGATGTCAGTTGAAGTGTTAGTGTCCGAGTCCTCGCTGAAGTGATTTCGCCGAAACATAGGGCTTCGTGACAGAGATGTGGTTCTAATGGTACCTGCAGAGGCCTTCACTACAACACAGTCAGTGACAACAGTCTGAGGGTCTGAGCCAGAGGAGCGGGGACCACTGACTGGATCGGTCAAGTCTCCCTCTGTCAGAAAACGAGAGCAAGAAGGAAAAACTCCTTAGACATGCAGGTATTAGGAGCTCATTATAGAAGTATTAGGCAGATACTTAATCATGACAAATGCAGAGACACACAACAACCATAAGCTGTTTTGAAACACCCGCTTAGCTTTTTGGCAACTTCCATTTCACTCTTTTATGCATTTAAATTTTTGAAACTGGGAAATTTCCTCAAATGTATACATTAGTTAAAACTGCAATATACTGCAAGATTACAATAATTTCCTGTTTTCCATTTTAACATATTTCAAATTGTAATTTATTGTCAATGTTAAAAACAGCTGTGCTGCTTAACATTTTTATGGAAACCATGAGACATTTTTAAAGATTCTTTGATGAACAAAGTTATTTTAAAAAGAAACCTCCCATAGCATTATGAATATCTGTAACTATTAATCATATGCTTACGTGCTGATAATTTTTTTTTTTAAATAAATGTTAGTGACATCAAATTTTTAAGCAGTTTTAAGTAGTGACAACACTGCAGTTCTGAAAACAGTCCGACTGTTATCACATGACTTTGTCAGCCCTACAAAAAAAATGCTTCAATATCATTCAAGCAAAAATTATGTCTATACTTCAAAAACATTAAGTTGAGAATATTTGCCACTGAACTTAAGCTTTGAAAGCAGCAAACATGCAAACCAGCTGCCACTCCACCGCAGGTGCATAGCAAGAAACACAATCAGACAACAGACAGCAAGTTTCAGTATCATCCCATGCAAACCCTGCAGAAGCAAAAGGTTTGGTTCGTTTTAGTCTAATACAGAGACCATATTCACCAGTAACCTATCTATGAACTCAATCAAGCACACTGCTTATAACTGCTTCTGTGCATGAGAACAAACAAGCGATGCTGGTTAGTAGGTTTGTACCGATGGATTGGATGCAGTTGCGAATGTTAGATTGGGGAGGGGGAAAATAACCATGTCCCACCTTCCCAGTCTGCACTTGGCAATGACTGCAACACAGGGAAGATGTCACCAAAATCATAATCTAAAAAAAGGAGAAATAAGATCATCAATAGGCAGGAAAGAATGATGAAGTGAATGAAAGAAGAACAGAAACTGAAAGAGATACAAAGTGAATGTGAAGCTTGGCATATGAGGAACTAATACATACTGATAATCAAAAGGGACATTGCGACATAATGAGCAGTGAAATGTGTCACTGAATGAAATGAAAGCATTGATGAGTGATCATGTAAGGTCATTGACATTTCTGAACACTGAGTGCCCTCATCTTGCAAATAAACAATCGTACAGAATAATCAGTTATGACTCGTTTCTACCGAAGGGTCAGTACAGTACGATACGGTACAATTTGGGATGGAACATCCTGCTTCAGCTTGCGTTTCCAATGCCATCAGAACCCTTCCTTGAAAGTAACAAACACCAATAAAGTTCGACAATAAGTACAACTCTGCCTCTTTTTTGTCAGTTGTAATGAACAGTAATAGCCATCATTAAAGTACAAAGTATAAGCCAATTAATTCAATCACATCCTACCAAGTCAGTGTTGTACTACGGTAAAGTTCAAAATAAATATATAAAGTTAAACATAACTGTGTGCTCAGCCAAAACGATATGACCAGGAAAGAATAATAGATTCATTAAAAATAACCAAATCGAATTGTATCTGATGTTTAATCAGAGCCAGCATGTCGGAAGGAGTAGATGCGGATACATGAGCACTTAGCGTCCGGTGATTGCTTGGAGCTCAGAAATAGAGGTTATTTTAAGATTTGAGTTTTAAACTACATTTCATGTCAAGTCATGACAAAACAATGATGATATTTTGTTCCACATTTTTTTGGGCAATGATGTTTCACAAGTCCACAAGAACGCATATTGAATAACAGCTATTGTCTGTGTGATTATATACACAATTATAAAATACACTTAGTTTTTTTTTTTTGTGTTTGCACACACTGACATGAATAAACCCAACACAGCAGAGTGGAACGAGGGAAGGAGAAGCTTCATCCCTTTGTATTACACAAGTGTGACAATTCCAGTCAACCAATCAAGTACTGCAGTAAGTTTAGCTCTACCATTTTGTAACCCTTGTCTGTGTACCACTCAGTGGAAACAAGCCATTATATCATTAAATATGCCAATTTTAAAAAACAAAAAAAGGAATGTATAAAAGTGTGAAAATAAGAAACAGAAGCAGGAATAATAACAGACAGAGAGAAACGAAGGATTAATCCAAGCAGCTCACCTTCACTGGATGGGGCAATAGCGCTGTCGTCCCACTCAAGGTTAGTGGAGGTGAGGGATGTGAAAGAGTGCAGAGACAAGCTATCAGAGCTCGGCAACCTCTCCTCAAAATCCAACAGATTCTGGGGTTTGTAGTATTCTGGCATGTAAGGAGCAACATCCAGATATGGCACATCCTATCAAAAATGTTAAAATTAAGGATTAGACAATGGATATATTAAAATCTTAGAAATCTAGCAATAAGAAAGGTATAGAATAGTATAAAATGTAGTAATAGAAGAGCAATATTTGTACATTTTAAGTGAGTAGTTGATATAAATATCTTTGGTAAGTGTAAATTGCATTCAATACTCCATCGTAATAGTTTTGCTAGTCCGTTTATAATTATTATACAAACATTACATGCCTTACCTTGAGAGACAACATGTGATATTCATATCTATTTGTAGCAGAGTTACTTAAAATGAACTACTGAAGCACTAAAAAAAAAAAATGTTTTGACCAGTCAAAAACAGCACCTTAATGATACACTTTCTCATCTTTGAAACAGCTCGTGTCCTGTATGACACAGTAGGTCTAGGACATACAGTTCTATACAGGAGAAATCAATGAAGAGTCATACCAACTCGAGGTCAAAGCGAATGAATTCCAGCCCAGAGACAAGCGTAAGAAACAGAGTAAGATGGTCGTGACTGCAAACCAGTGCATTTCTGTAAAGGAGGAACCGCTTTAACACATCACAAAAATCAGATGACTGCTGTGAGGAAGCTTTTGGCTGTGGTCTGAAACCATAAAAGAACAATAATATCTATTATTTCAAAGTCACTCACTTGTAATAGTATTTCTGGAGCAGTCCTTGATTCTCTTGAAAAAGTCGGAGGTAGCTTTCTAAAGAACTTTCACTCAGTGCCAAGTAGAGCCAGGCACGACCTGTGGAACAAAAACATAGCAGTCATAGTTAACACAGTGCCACAATATTCAGCATCTGAACATGTCTTGCAAACACATCATATTTATATTTCAAAGGTTTGGGGTCAACAAGATTTTTTTTTTTTTAAAAAAGATCAAAAATAGAGTAAAAACAGTCATTATTACGGTTTAAAATAAATGTTTTCAGACATTTTTGAAACATTATAAATATATTTGCTTGAATATCTTAAGCTCTCTAAACGGTGCTGTACTTTTCAACAATTATTACAAGTCATCATAGGTGGTAAAGGCTTGATCTTACTTCTGCCAAGATTGGTAGCTATGTGCTGAAGCTCATCAATCTGACGGACGGCTTCTCGTCGTGTAAAGTGTAATACGAGTACCCAGTAACCCGATGAGATGTCCTGCAGCCTTCAAGACGTACAGAAAAGAGAAGATCGGTAAGCCTACTAAAGTCTACTTAAATAGAGTTTCAGATTTGAAAGGCTGTGTTGCAGTTTGTCGAACCCATAAAGCAGAGCATGATCCAGGTGTTCACAAAGCCGCTGAAGAACCCGGTCGTGATTCCTGATGGCTGGCGTCTCATCCTCACAGGCGGCAAAGTAACTCTGCAACTGGTAATGTTGGAAATTGTTAAAAAAAAAAAAAAAAAAAAAAGCACTGCCTTAAATGTGAATGAAAAATGTCCTATCTGGTACATTTCTGGCGCACACATGGCCACGGCATTCCAAGCAATCCTTTTCATTCTAGACAAACAACCTCTGAAAAAAAGGTTACTATGATGATTACTGATGAAAGCAGAGCTTTTTGGTGTGGAAGTCTATCACAAAACCATGAGAACATACTAATGCCAAGCACCTGATTTCAAGTCAAATGATTTCAAACTGGTGTGTAAGCTGCAGAATAACACTCGGCAAAAGAGCTCAAGAAAGAATAAGCATTCTGATGTGGCAAACAGCAAAGATCCAGTAAGGTACTGCAGAACAATAAGAGCATACAAAGGCAAAGGATGTCCGGGGATGGCCCCATAAAATAAGTAGCAAGCTCTGTTTGCCCTATTTATAGGATCTCATTTGATAACAGGACTTGTTTGCAGGGGCATCATGTCACTGTTTGATGTGTCCATGACGCAGTAAACGGTGTTGACTTGTTTACTTGACTCATGGCTACATAAAATGACTTTACCTTTTGCATGTTGTTTTCCAAAAAAACAGGTATTAATAGCGCTGCGTAAGTTACACAATATATGTATATGAATAACTCAATGTAGTGCACTGACAGCTGTTTGTTTAACCTGGTATTTATTACATTCGGATTAATGAGGAACACTGCATGTTACTCCTTAAGATGTCAATGCGTTTGTTTTCAAGACACAGCAGGAGAGGGGAGGCCCAACTATTTTGATAGCGTAAACCGCAAAACCTTAAACTATCCTTGAAATTATAAACTAGAGAAGGTTGATACATACCCTCGCTGCATTTATAGAGGTTTCTTACCTTCTTGACAGAGAGAGAGATATTTTCGAGGATCCTGTCTTTGACTTTGAGTTGATCCATGTCTGGCTGTGCTCTCTCTGCGGATGTCAGCTGACGCGCGCTCTCGCCTAGCGCTTGTGTTCACAGAGGCCACGAGTTGTTTAGTGATGACGTAAATTTGTAGGCCAAACCTGTGTTTGCCGTGGGTTTTCGCCATAAGCTGTGCTTAACATTACTCAAGGATAGTTTGGTTCTACAGCGTAAATTATAAACATTCATACGTCATTCTTTATCTTTAAAAAAAAAGATGCCTGTTTTAAAAAACGACTTACTACCCAGTCGCTAAGTAAGGACTACAAGTCGTGTCGGTTTAATTCTACGTCATTCGTCGAGCACGTACTCTCACGTCTTTGTTTTGAACGTTCCTTATTGCCTTAATAAAACAAGTATTAAAATATAATAAAATGTATAAGAAACCTTTCTGTTCTATACCTATATGCAAGGCAAAATATTATCTAGACTTTTTGTCTGTCATGAAATATGCAAACATTTTATTATTATCGTTTGAATCACAAAAAAAACGAGGAAAACTGCTTTTGTAAATAATGAGTACCAAACGTATAGATAAAAAATTGGAGTAATACATATATATATATATATATATATATACACACACACACACAGACAGACAGTAAAGTGTTGGTTTTATTGTCACACATTCATACTATTTGTATCCCATGTATTCAATAACTGAAAACTCAAATAAAAACAAAAAAACATTAGCCTATGTTGTTTGTATGTGTGAGATGAGGTTCTGCATAAACTACATTTACAACTGAACATGAATAGAATCAGACAAATTTGATGCACCTGAACAACAAAGAGGACAAAATGTTTAGTGATGGAATGTTAAAACTTTACTGTCTTCGGTTATTTCAAATCACATTTTGAGAATCCATTCCTGTTTTTACAAATTGAAGATTTCGAAAAAATGTATAGCAAGAGCCAAAACATCAGTGCATGTTGTATCATAAAACCCAACTTAAGTTGCCTGTTGCACAAATAAAAAGCGTGCCCCAAATAACTTTAAATTACCAGATAGCAAACCAGAAAACAAAAACAACTCTGTCCCCCTTCAAAAAAATGTACAAAACATTGCTTTTAGTTGTAATGGCACAACTCACCAAAACAAGCCCATACCAACAGATTTTAGATCTCTATTCATCATGACTGACAATGGTCTGAAGCCCATTTTTGTTTTTAGATTTCTTTAGATTTCCTCTTCACTGATTCTTATTTTAATCAGACTTCTCTTTTTCTCTCATATGTAGAAAGACGACACTGAAAACAAAGAGTCCTGCCATCATAGAGAAGGCACTGGCATAATATGGAAAGGCAGAGGGGATGAAGCGCTCATATTGGGTGTGCTGCAAGGGCCGGACAGAAACCTGTGGAATAATAGAAGAATCAGTAAATTCATCACGAATCTCAGTAAAATCACTACAGCATTTTTAGAGCAAGATATTTAATTCTAAATTTCACCTGGGTTGAAGAGTACAGGTGTGTGTAGCCAAGTCTGTTGTAGTCAACTTTAAACTGGAAAACTCCATAAACATCTGGAAGCTTGAACTGTACGCTGTATTTTCCACCTAAGCAACAAGCAGTCACATGTTTTAATGCCATACATCATTATTTATATACACTACTATTCAAACATTTCAAGTAATTATACACTTTCAACAGGCAAATGTATGTATTGTTTTAAGAATTATTGGATTATAGAAAGAACTGATTTTTTTATTAGAAATCTTACGTAACACTTGTGGCAGTTTAATGCATCCTCGCTGAACACTGACCCTAAAGTTTTGAATTGTAGCAGGCATGCATTTGAGAACTTATTAAATAGAATATAATAATAACAACAACACACCATTTTTCTTGAGGTAGGTTCTAACAAATGGATCAATTCTGACAAATTCCAGCTGAATGTCATCTCCATCAAAAGGAACCCACTTTCCACCAGACAACATCTCAATCACAATGCTGTATTCCTGTAGGGACAATCCGAACAGGGGTAGTTAGCACCAAAAAAATAAAAATAACCAAGACATTCATCAGAATAGTCACAAATCACGTGTTAACAGTTAAATTAATCAAAATGCATATATAAATACTATATGCCTTGTTTTACCACAAGATCAGTGATGGTGTAGGCAGCAGGGGGAGTGCTCTCTCCAACTGGATGATGGGTAACAGCCCCAACCCTCAGAACACCAGCCTCCTTAAACACCCAGCGGGACAGGGCCTCAGCCAGCTCCTGGTTACCAGTCTGTTCGAACCTAAGAAGATGATAAACATCATGCATCAAACCATCTCTAAACTAATGGAGACAATAGTTTATCATGTCAATGTTAGTTTGAACTTTGCAGTTGCTCAAACATAAAATAATCCATATTATTTAAACCTTTTAATGTCTGAATATCCAGTTACATAACAGACCTCTTTGACCCAGCGGCAGCCTTTTGCACAGGGGAGTTGAAGAAAGCATCACTGAAGAAGTGCAGTGACCCGCTGAAAACCACACGTGCGTTGTTCCTTGCCTGCAGACCGGCAATCAGGAGGGTGTTCTTTCCAACTGCATGAGGATACTAAAGGTAAAATTGGAGATTAAGGTGAATGCAAATTAATTTGACCAAATAAAAATTAACATTGAAAGCTTTTAAATATTTACCTGTGTGATGGGGCGATCTGGGAAGTAGGAATAAGAGGTGGAGGATCCAGTCAGAATATCCAGCACCAAAGAGTTATCTGGATCAGCCACCATGCTGAAAAAAAGCAAGGCAACTCATAATTTGAGTAACAGTCAAAAAGAAGCACAGATCAGGGTATGAAAAGACCACCTACCCAACGCCTTTGAACAGGACTGGTTTATCAGTGGGCTTGCCAACTATAGTTGGGGCTTTAAGAAGATTCTCTGGGTCCGCAACAATCAGGGTGTGCTGTAAAAACAAACAAACAAAAAAAAACCCAGACAACATAAACACAGACAGCCAAGCTTCAAACAATGATTTTATAACAGAATACATGATGTAAAGTTATAGAAGTTGTAGAACGAAAAACATAATATAGATTACATGAAAACCTTTAAAATCAGGAAATCAAGTTCATCCACTGTTATAAGCCATTCTTAATATAATTGTATTTACAAGGCATATTTCATCCAAAAATGTGTTTCTTGCCTTTAACAATACAATACTTCACTTGGCTATATATGGAAGAAAAGATTTGTTGCTACTTCCATTACATTGAAACTATAAGTAAACAAAAACAGGGTTGATTTTCATTTCATGGTGTCTTTAAATATTCAATACTTCATTTCATATATTCTGATTTTTCCCCCATCCATTACTTACTTCACCAGGATCCGAAACGTCATAGTTATGGTGGTCAATAACGCCAGTTTTCTCCTCATCAAATTCAATCCCACATTCACTGCCAAGCTCTCTCAGAGGATCACCTGCCAGAGTCAAAGTCATAGTCGTATTATTAACGTCAACATGCCAATATGTGTGCACATATGCAAAACAAACAGAACACTCACCAATATCAGAGCTGGCAGCAACGAGAACATTTCCCCCACCATCAATGAAGGCTGTAATGGTCTCGATATTGATGTTGCCCCCGAAATCTGTTCCATAGGAAACATGTTAACGTTGACACTAAAACATAAAAATGTCAGCATGACATAAAATCCATGTTCACTATAACAAGACTCACCTTCCACTGATGGAGAGAAAAGGATGAGATGGTCATAGAGGAACTGGCCATACTTGATTAATGAGAGACCAGGGTCATCAGCAGTCTTGAAGGTAAGATCAAACCCACGATCTGAGAGCCAAAATGCAATTATGAGTTATAATGTTAACAAAGAACCGTGCAATACCATACTCTGTCTGTGTAAGTATGTGCAATCGGATTCACGTAGATTTAAAATGAATCTTCTGTTCATATGAAAGCATAACGCATATTTTCAAATGCTAATTTAAAGTGTTTTAATAAGAAAATATCATACAAGGTGTAGCTCACCTGCTAAACTGCGGAAGAAGATTGAATGAGTGTCTCTGATGTTGGGATTGTCCAGCAGGACGAGAGTCTTTCCGTCTCCTAAAACTGCCTGCAACATTAACGCCACGGATAAAACAAACAGAGCGCTTCTGCTGAATCCAGCAGACGACGTGAAGACCATTGTAGCGCCTCGTCTTTTGCAGGTTAATGTTGCAGGAGTCGCGGTGTCCCTCATTGACAAGCAGCCCATCGCCATTTTCCTCCTTAGGACAACGTCAGCGCTAACACGGATGTGAACTCTGACCCAGAGCATCAGCCAATCACGTGCTGCCTCATGGACTCATGAATATTATAACGAGACAGGCCTCAATACATTTAAACATATGCAAACAAATAATGAATTTATTATAATTTTAATGTAATTCAATTTCAATCGAATTTATTCTAGTGAATCTAATATCTGTATGATACTATTGCATAAAATGGTCATACTCTTTTAGGGTTTGTGTCTTTCCATTTACTGTTTTAAACTTTTATGACCAGCAGGGGTCGGTGCAACACAGAAAACTAGCCTTTGTATTATAATTATTTTTGATTTATAAAACGCAATGTTACGTTTATTATGTATTTGTATTTGTTAATTATGAAATCTATTAAACGTAATTGTATAAAGTATATTTATTATACTGATTATAGTATTTGTTTCCTAAAGTGACTTCAAAAAGATGCTAAATATTAATGATTATCAAAATGTATACATGTTTAAGTTCATTTGCCGGCTTTCTTTTCTTTGTTTTTATTTCTAAAGTGAGCTATAAACATCTGAAACTTGTTTTGAAGCTGATGTTTGGTCATTTGATAGCAACTTGAAAATACCACATGAAAGTATAGAGTGCTTTACTGCCCCTAGAAGCCCATTAATGAACAAAACAAGACTTTCAAAGCACCCTTTCCTCTGATACTCGCTTTCCATGTCAAACTGCGGTCAACAGAAAGCTTTGTTATATGGATCAAGTGCTGCTTCAAAACTGATTGGATTTTATAGTTTCAGTGCAGTAAAATACGTTAGGTAAAGAACCAGAAGCCTTGCTTTCAGTAACACAGACAAAACACTGAAACCGACACAAAAATCAACTGAACCAAAATATAGTGGTTATGACAAACTAATTGCAAACTTTAGGCAATTTTGAGCTTAAGAGTAGCCATTTGGTAACACTTTAACAATAACAGTACATGAATTATCATGTACTAATACGTGAATTAACAATTTCTTGACTATAAACTAATGATGAGTTAAACATCTATAAATCAAGAATTACTGCATGAGTAACGCCACCTTAATTAGGTGTTAGTTACTGCATGTTAGTTAATATATTAATTAACAAATTGTGGTAATCTAAATCCTGCTTTAATGGCACAAAATCGTTTATATATTTGCCACCTGCAGCTGTCACGTGATGATTTCATGAGTTATTAATGTATCATTATGTCATGACTCTACTTGGGGGGGGGGGGGGGG
>JAUMHP010000080.1:9483866-9510297 GCA_032361065.1 Enteromius trimaculatus
ATGTGTGTGTGTGTGTGTGTGTGTGTGTGTGCATTAAGTTGAAGACTATAGTTAAGGATGAAGTTAAACAAAATGAGAAAGCAACTAGATAGAGAAAATAGATAGAGAAAAGTCCACAGTTACTAAATTAAAGGAATTAAATAGTCCTAGTTTAGTAATTTCTTATTTTTAATTTTAATTAACTACAATAACCCTGCCACTTATCTGAATATAATATATAATTATCTATAGTGATTATAGTCATGATTCAACTTCTTGGTGCTTTTCCAAAGCACGATATTTCACATTAAGTACTAAAACTGAAGATTTATTCATATTTATTCACTGGATTTATTCAGATTTATATTAAATTGTACCGCTATGTTGTCTGTATTTAGACGTAGCTACATATCCTTTCTTATGGTAGTTATGGGCAGTCAATCGTTTAGTAATGCCTTTGTATTTTAACAATATGCACTCTTTTCAGCAGAATTATCTAATGTCCAATCTACAGTACAAACTTGTCCATTTATGGTGCATTATTCTCATTATGATTCAGTGCATGTACATAGCCAGACATTAATCATCCAAGAGACTTCATTATTTACTTCAAATCAACAAACGTCATTATGTAGCAGTCGTGTGTTTCTGTGCGACACTGAAACGTTTATATCGAGCTCGCTCGACACATTTTGCCCAGCCTTTAGATTCATGATTATCAGCCCGAGAAGAGTCGAGCACAATGATGTCTGATTGTCTGGATTTAGCAAGTAAATTTGACAAGTGATTAGACAAGCAGCTCCGCAATTCCTCAACAAGAATGTGTGTGACGATGTTGCGGATTGATTATGAGTCCTCTCTCTCTGCTTCTCAGCTCCGGGATTAATTCAGTTTGCCTGGCCCTGCTGCTGGATCAAGATGGCGCTAACAGAGGCGGGCTATAATCCTGCCTCTTCTTTCCTTATTTTACTGCGTGTTCGTTGAGCGATTTAGCTAAAGAGAAGTCCTAAAAACGATCGGAAGACTGCTTCTTGTTTGACGTTCTTTACCTCATATAACGGACGAGGTTCTAGCTTTCCCCAGACTTCAGCTGATCCGTCCAATCGAGTGTTTCGGTGATCGATCTCAGTGCTCAGCCTCGTCGCGCCGCCATCTTCTGCTCTCTGATCGATTGATAATGGCCGAGCGAATGGCTGGCAGTTAAGCTCAACCGCGCATGCGCCAACTTTTCCTATCATTTTTTTTGACCACATGTCGGCGAGCTTTAGCTGTAATAAAAAACACACTGATCTAATCATAAAAGCAGAGTTGCTGAAATATTAATAAAATAAAACGCAGTTAGGTTATGAATTAAGCCATTACTGCGTTTTAAACACCTGCAGGAGTGACATATTAAAATATTGTTTCAAATGATATATGCAAATCTAAGGGGGCAATTTCTAGTGCATGTTTTAGTCATTAACTAAACCTTCAGTGAATCATTATGTACCTTTGGGCAAAAATGGCAGGCATATTTTTTTTCTTATTTAGATAATTGGATTTACTTAAACATTAAGCTTATTAAAGTCATTACTTTCCCAATTCACTATTAAATAAGATCTGTAATGGGCATAAAACTCATGTAATATTCATATAATACACACTTTAAGTGCTGAAAAACATTGTCTTCTTAACCAGCTGGTTTTCTTGTGTAAGCTGGTCTCCCATTTCTGTTTTAAATGGTTTGGGTATTTTCTGCTTTGAGTTTAGCTTATTTTAAAAGAACTGAAGAAATAATGGCTTAATACGCGTAACAGATACTTATTTGCAAACGTTTGTATGTGATACAACACAGTGACAGGTTGATGGATGACATAAAGCACAAAAATAGTAGATGATAAGATTAAATAATCAGAGCCAACTTTATTTATAGAAGAAGTACTTGGAGTACCTGTCATTTGCTCATGATGTCCAATGTCATTGAAGAGGACAGGACCCAAATCATTGACTCACAAGCTCAAAATACTCATCATGTGGTTCTGGTTTTATTATCTTCTAGTTTAAATCAACCAACACAACACAGGGTCACAGTTAGAAAATGTACCTTTTGATAATAATAATAAGAATCAGTTCAATGAATAGGTTGTCATACAACAAGCTACAAAAGTCTTAGACAGCTACTACTAAAATATTTTAATTGTATTATTAGGGAAAAGGTATTTTAAAAAAAACCTTTCAGTATTTGGTTTGTCCTCTCATGACCGCATCATTCAAGCTACATGAACCTCACACATTTAAAGCCTGATGATCATGTTCTCCAGCACGATTTAAATGACTTAAATCATCTTGAGATTTAATGGAAGCAAGAACATCTGAGCATCGGCAGAAAGATATCAACCCAAAAAAATGGACTACATTTAGTGACAGAAACAGTGCAGACTTGAAGCATTTCTTATTCATTTAAATACATTTTCTTTCATACCCTCAAAATCCTAAAATGTTCTGTTTCTTACAGATTTAAATTGGATTTTGAATCACAGATGTTCATTGGGGTCTCAGACTTTGAACCCCTCTGTATACTGTAAGGTGATATATATTTAGCGGGGAAATGACGTTAGCAGTGCATTTGTCTTAAATGTTTCGAATACATGTGACAGGATTACATTTCACCCAAGTCTAATGAGAAGTAATGAGAGAAGGTCATGGAGGAATGACAAAGCAGGACTAAGTAACTATCATCAAGGTCATTTATCACAGGAAAACAGAGACAGTAGGAAAGATCTAAATTTTAATCTCTGTGCGGAAAGTCTGTGCATGCTCCAGTTTTGCAGTGTTTCTCTGTGCTTTGATAGTGAGAGTCCCATCAGCCCCTAAACTTGACTTCACCGAGGTGGGGTCTACATCCTCTGGTAGCTGGCATTTATGAGTAAAAGTGTTCATCACTGTTCCGTCAGTAGCAAGCTGTTGAAAAAAAATAAATGTGCAAGGGAATGAATATTCTGAAAATTCACTTGTATTATGCAGAGGCCTGTGCCTGTTTACCTTTTCAGCATGTACTTCAATCTGATTGTTTGAGGTGGTGACTATCACATCCTCAGGAGAGAAGTCTCGGACATCCACTGTGAATTGGTATGTGTCTCCCAGAGTCTTGATGTTTCCAACTGTCCCTGTTCTGTCTAAAGGAAAAAAATACAATCTAATATTATTATATAGCTTTCAGTAATAGGTATCGCTGCCAGCTAGCTCTCTTTTTTCATACAAACCGGTTCCATCTTATATATTTTGTATTGTGTATAAAAAACATATGTGTGAGATTTATATATCTATTGCCCTATTACTGTTAAGTATTGCACTGCTGTTGCTAGGCAGATTCTAACATTGTTTGGCAATTTTTATCGAGCCAGATTCAATCATTTCAATCCATATCCACTCAATTTGTACTTTTGCAAAGGTGAAGGATGTCCCCACAGATTTCACTACTAGTTCAAGTTGGTCACACTGCATTTGCCAAGCTGACTGAGCACGTTGAGCTGCGTGACTCTTTGTCTTCGTCAGCCGTGCTTCATACATTTATATGCTACATTACTGACAATATATAATGGATTTACGTTACTACACCTTAATCGTCTCATGATTATTTAGCATAAAATAACATACAGCCTTAACATAATCTTTTGGGTATTCCTGACTTATGGATCAGATACATTTATATTTACATTATTATTAGAACATAAGTACTTACATAATTATATTTTACTTTATATACCAAATATTTTAATAATAATAAAAAAATACATTTTAAATGTTCAGCGTAATTGCTTAGTCTTCTGTGTTACACTGTTGTTCAGAAATCATTCTAATACGCTCATTTGCTGTTCAAGAAACATTTTTTTAAAATTATTATCAATATTTGGGTATAGTTTTTCAGGATTCTTTGATTAATTAAAAGATCCAAGGGAATAAAGGTCAGAAAAAATTAAGAAATAAAAAGCTTTTGTATAATTATGCACATTAGATATACCATTCAAAAGTCTGTATATTTAGATCACTTTATATATATTATTAAATTAATACTTTTATTGAGCAAGGATGCATTAAATGTGATTATAAAGACATGTATAAGGTTTACAAAATATTTATATTTCAGATAAATGCTGTTCTTTTAAACTTTATATTCATCAAAGAAAGCTAAAAAAATATTTCTGTAGGATAATTTGACTGAAGTATGACTGGATTGTGTCTGGAGTAATGATGCTAAAATTCAGCTTAGATATCACAGGAATAAATGACGTTTTAAAATATTTTCAAATAAAAAGCAGTTATTTTAATAGTAAAATATTTCACAATATTACTGCTTTTACTGTATTTTAGATCAAATAAATGCAGGCTTGGTGAGCAGAAGAGAATTCTTTAAAAATCTTGCTGTACAAAAACTGCACTGCTATAGACATTATTAAAAACTAGCTTATTTGATTGTACATAATATTGATTTTATGTATGCGTGTTCATAGAAAAAGTGCCATAAGAGTCAACCAGGTTTGCAATATTCTTATTAATTCACAAAACATAAAATCTGATTAAGTCACAGCATAAAATATTTCTGTTTAAAATGGCCAGTTCATTAAATTTCAAGCATATAAAATCTCATGCATACTTTCATATTACACAAACACTATTATGTTACAAATCGGCATTCCTGTGAATTAATATCCCTTTCTAATGATGTGTGAAAAGTTGAATCTCAGACCACCACTTCATATCCACATATATTACGCTCAGAAACAGACCGCCTCTGCACTGTTAGCTAAATCATTCCCCAACAGTGAAGTCACTGCATTTGCTCTGGCCCAAAACATTCCTAATGTTACCCTCTCTCTGCCCCCCAGGTGCCCTTGTTTATCTGTTGTGTTTTACACACACATCTACACATACAAGAATGCCGCTGTGAATAAAACGCATCTGTCTTCACGTACACATTTCACACAGACAATGTCAAATGTGTCATGCAGTCTTGAAATTCATTTACCATAAATAAATGTTCAGGTCTTATATAGCAAACACATTGTAAAGTCAATATCCACTATTTTATGTACAGAAAATGCCATTATGAATATATTATAAACAATAAATCTCCTGATCCTCCCTCAATACAAATAAATATTTTTAGTTAGTTAAAGCAGCTTATTTAACATTAGGCTGTACATTTCTATTTATTTTCTAAAAATGGAACCAGACTTAATAACTCACTCTGAAATCCCAAAGCATCTTTTGGAGACATGAAAGATCCAAAGTCCTCAGTGAAGAGTCCCCGGCTCTTCTCCATGTATGGGTTTGTTGAGGTTGCAGATGAAGATGAGGAGGATGTCTGGTGGAAACTGCGCTCCGATCGATAGGCAGAGGAGGAGTTGGTTGCACTCATTAGTGTTTAGATGGTTTCTTTTTTCTCAAATCAATATCCAGTCAGAGCTTTGAAGAGATGCAGTGAGAACCGTGTTGATAAATGAAGTAGTTTTGCGCCGTCCTTATTCAAAACACTGTATGAATCCACTCTCAAGCCTCAGAATCTTTCTCACTCTTTATATCAGCCGTCTCTCTGGTATGGCTTTTGTCTGTCTGACTGTCTTTTATATGGTAGGTCTCGCCAGAGAGTTGTTACTTCTATGTGTGTGTGTGTTAATTGTGGGATGACAGTGTGCTATAATTATCGTGTGAGGGAGAGGGGTTCTGTGGTTGGAAAAGTTTTGTGTGATGAGGGCTTGAGGTTGAGAAAGGGGCTCTGACAAAGACTCAAAGATAGGAAAGGGAGAGAGATACGGAGGGAGAGAACGGGGGGTTGAGTCAACAGCTGGCATTCCAGACACTCGCTCCCTGAAATAGCCCTTCCCTTCCCTTCCTCTCTCGCTCCGTGTGTGCTCTCCATCCATTTCTTTTCAGCCATCCGCAGCAATTTGCCATGATTTGCAAACGCACTCTCGCAAGAGGCGTCAGAAGCTGTCAATCAGAAAATTACAGTCAACACATGTCCTGAGGATGTTCATCATCTCTGCATAAACAATGTTGAGGAATGAAAGTTCAGACGGAGGGTTAACAGAAAGATGGAAGGAATGTTGATGAGAGCGTGAAGTTGAGGGACAGATGACGTTAGGAAAAAGGATTAGGAGGCATTTGTTTTCGGAGGAGAGTTGCTAATAATAGAAAATTTGGTGGTTTACGCCTCACTGATGAAATGGGGTTTCTTTTCCCTTTAATTTTCACATGCAGTTTAATGGTAACTGTAATATTTTTAGATATTCCAACATCATCTTTTGTGTTCTGCAGAAGATAGTAGGCCGTAAATTGTTTTGAACAACCTTGTCTCTGTCACGCTCAGACAGGACAGACAAAGGGGATAAAGTTCAATAGTCCATAAGCCACTTTTCCAGTCCTTAGTGAACGTAGGCAGAATGTCACATCGCGATCTCTCAGGCAGGTAGACAAGGTAAGTATCTGTGAGCGTCTAACCTTGAGCTCAGCTGTCGAGTGTATGACTGAGCGAACTTTTGTAGCAGTGTGCAGATTGCGGGCAGGTGTCAATAATCAGGTGATTGAGATCGCGTGACTGGTGACTGAGAACGTGTGGTTGGTGACTGTGTGATTGCTGATCCAGGTTCAGATACTAGTGGCGGCGTGACAGTCTCATGTCAGCATAAAAAGATGTACCTCAGTGAATTTTTTGTGCAACACAATTTGTACGTGCGTCACTGCACGTTTTGCCACAGTTTCAAAGAGAAAAGTCCATTGAGTGGTGCTAAAACACAGGTTCAATATGTGAACCCTGGCACATATTTATTACGTTTATATAGGTATGTATTGCGGCAGTTCAGAATTGAAATATCAGTTGCTAAAAATGAATGCTGTATCATGTTGGAAATATTCCATACATCAAATCCAGCCCTAAACCTACCCGATAGCGTGAACAAATGCAAACTGATAGAAAAACAGCATATTTGTTGATGCAACCTTGCCATTTCAACTTCCTTTTAGATTTGAATTATTTTGTTGAACCGTAGTTACACAGGATTCGATCCAGAGCTCCTTGCCTCAGAGGTACATCCCTGTACTCTTTGAGCTACCGAACAAACCTACAGTTTATGAAAACCCATGTGTGATGCTAACATTCAAAAGCATCAGTTTTCAAATTTGTGTGAAAAGGAATAAAAGGTGTCAGAGTTTTACTGCCTCCAGTGTTTTTTTTCTTTTGGAAACTCCAGTGATTTGTATTTGTTGGTAAGTATTTTGTGTCTTGCTAAAAAGTGCACCAGTTTATGCTACGAGACCAGATAAGTTTAGAATGAGTAAATGATGACAGAATTGTCATTGTTGGCTAAACTGTCATTTTTAGATGTTAATAATCACACTTTAGTATATCCTATCACTTTAAAGACGTTCACAGATGTTAACTCCAACAGCCTGTGTCACCAATGTAGCTCTTCTAATTTGATTCTGTGCTGGAGAGAGAAACGGAGAGAGGGCGAGGGAGAGCATTTAATCAGTCAACAGTATAATCGCGACTAGCACAGTTTGTCCTCAGGCTTAGTGTGAGCTCACTTCAGAAAGTTCACTTGATATCCTCCCAAGTATTCAGCTAGTTTATGAATGTCATTGGAAAGCCCTCAGGGAATAGTTTTGTAACAGCATGAATAAACATAAGGGTTTGTGAAAATACATGGGCCAAAGTTTGGTTTAAGGATTGCTTATTATATATAATAACAATTGTATCACTAATACAGAAAAAAGATAATATAGTGCAATATTATTACAATTTATAATAACCATTTCTATAATAATCCCGTCTTTGATGTCAAATGATCTTTCAGAAATCATTCTCATGACGATTTGATGCTTCATTATCATTGCTCCTCTTTTTAAGGATCAAATACGTAAATGGTGGTCCTGGTGAGCATAAAAAAAGATCATAATTATTACAAACATGTACTGCATATGGGATTTTTATCCAACTTTAACCAAAGGCAAAGAGGCCATGGCTTTTATTATCTTTAAGTATGGTCATATGTTACTATAAGAATGTTGAAATACTTTTTTCAGAAATTAAAAACTGAAAATGGTCCAAGGTCCCTAGCAATAAAGGTAAACACACATGAAAGCTCAGAGAGAGAGAGAGAGTTTGTGTTTTGTTAGACTGTGATTCTGTCAGCTGCTAATCATTACATAGTATTGGATTATCATTGTCGCTCAGCGGGAATGGCTTGTTTTGCTAGGACTGAGGGACAGAAGTACAAGAGCGACAAACAATACACAAAACTGAGTCTCAAATTATAGTACCAAAACAAATCACACAATAATAAAGGCTGAGATGAGAAAGAAAATGCATTTAAATAGCCTGGTTTGGATCCACACGCTTCAGTCAATATATGTTTGTATTTTTTTTTTTTTTTTTTTGCATTTGCGGCTGTCATGATTCTATAAAAACCCATCTGAGAAAAGCGAATGGAAATTGACAGGGAAAATGAACAGAATGCGAAATGACAGAGGGTAGCCGTTCATCAGTCACGGTGGGAGGGAAGGATTATTATTGTGACATTTCACACATATTCACCCTGTGATCCAGTCACTCCTCAAGGAGTAACACATTGAATCTGTCAGTGGGGATAAAACAATTCCAAAATGATCAAGGTGTTTTAACTTTCAAATAAGCTGAAACTTTTGTCACGCGGTTTACCGTGAGGGTTGTGCCACAAATTACAGAATAACGTTAGAGAGAAGAATTCAAAACCAAAAGACATGAAATTGTTTCAAGTCGACACAAGTTATCTATTACATTGTGTTTTCAGAGTGCAGAGAAGTGCCTCCATCATAATTAAAGCATTAGCCAATGTGAGCCTTCAGCTAAATTAGTCAATAGTGAAATTATATGACCGTATGTAACAGTAATGGAAATGAATAATGCATCTTGCCGTTGTTTGAAAAGATTAATTTATCGTCTGAGTTAGTGCTGATCATCGTGACTATAATATAAATTTCAGAGGGCAGGAAATCCCTCACGCAATGAAATATATATATATATATATATAGATAGATATATATGAAATATATATATTACGCAATATATTTCCTTCTACATTTATTATTAATATATGTTTAGGCTCATGGAAAAAATATACAGACTAATATATTGTATTAATATATTACAATATTTTAAATAATACATCAGGAAATGCTGCTTTTCATATATTGTGAAATATAATATAATAGATATTAAAAATATCATAAATGTACATAAATATGTAAATATATTTTATATATTTAAATCAACACATCCATACATATCTTGCAGTATATTACAAAAAAACATAAGCACCAGTTTCCCATAAATGAAAATATATTATTAATATTATATTATATCACATTTAATGGAATGCACTGTTTCATGATGAAATTGTAATATTAAGTATTTTCACCACAGCACTGTGTGATTTGGAAGTGTGGTGTGTGATTGCTTTCACCTTGATCGAAGGTTAATGCAATGTGAATTCGTGTTGCAACGTGTGAGAAAAGCTTGGTACACTTTCTAATTCATGCTTCTCTTTTCACCTGTTAAGAAATGTCACCAGGGCTCATTAAAGCGTGCGAGAGTTATAAGAGTCCTGATGACAATTCTAAAGGTCAGTCGGGATCACTTTCTGCTCTCTGGGCCTTAACAACAAAGATTCATAACACATCACAGGTCATTTCATTAATTAAAAGTTCCAAAAGGCCACAACAAGCATTGTCTTCTGTGACATTTGTGAGATCAAAATGAATTTCAGAGAAAACAAAAAAGGAAACTTCAATTTCACATTGTTCCAATTGAGTGGCTGCCCAGAGGCAAGCTGGAGAGGACGTGCACCATAAATAAGTTAAAGCTTAATTTTCCTTTCAAGCTACATCTGGTAATGCCAGAGTTGATTCTGACCTCAACGCTCTTTCATGTGGAATGAGTCAACTGGTTGAAAGGTGAGCTCTCTTTAAAGTTTATTTTTTTTTGTTTGCAAATGACTTTGGGTTGGCATTAAACCATTTACAATAGTTTGTAACTTACCTGTTTTCGCATTATTAGGAATAATGGAATAAAATAAGGAGAATAACAGAGTATTATGTTAACAAATGCCTGTAACGAAGCAGTATACTGAACTCTTTTTGTATGTGTTTAATTTATTTACCCTCAAGTTTCTCTAAGCCTGTATGAGTTTCTTTCTTCAGTTGGAAAATATATATTATATATTTATATATATCAATGAAGATTGCTGACAACCAAACAGTTGATGGTAGCCATTGACTTCTATAGTATGGAAAAACTACTATGGATGTTAATCAATCAACAGTTGGTCACCAATATTTTTCAAAATGTCTCTTTTTAAAATTCTTATAGAGCTTATGTTGCATTTTAGACAATGGATGAGACTTGTGTAAATGTAAAGTGTCTTGAAGAAAAGGAAGAACAGTGCACAGATGAAGATAAGACAGACCAAGATAAGGCGGAGGAAAAGCTAATCGGCTCTAATGAGCGTTCATGCAAACCATGGCAAGAGTCGCGCTCACGAGTCAAAGGTGAGGTGGATCATTTCCTCCGTCATTGATGATCTCACTTCATCAAACCTCAATGGCGTAAACTCGTAATCATCAGCTGTGATTTATGTTCTTTACATTTGGGCAGAGTGCGTGCTGTATGTGAAGAAGGTTCTGGTGTCTTTTGCTAGCATGGAGTGGTACTGCTATGCCCTGTTAGGGATCATCACCGCTCTAATGAGCTTCTTCATGGATATGACTGTAGCCAAGCTGTTGAATGGTGAGCGGTTCCACCATGTCACCAAATGATTGGCACACAATTTACATACAAATGCCAGTGGATCAGTTCACCGTTTAAGCACTGAAGCATTCTAGCAGCTGAATGGGGCAAGGTCTTTCAAAAACAGACCTGACCTTAGACGCTCTTGCAGTTATCATGCATTGTTAAACCTCAGCCCGTGTCCTTCTCTCATATTAGCTCACCAGTGGCTATACGGGTGTCTGAAGGGTCACCACCTGCTGCAGTTCCTCTGCTGGACGCTTTACCCAGCCTGTCTTTGTGCTCTGTCCACCAGCTTCGCCCACAGCATCTGCCCATTCTCCGCAGGTCAGCTAGATAGATCTGTACACTGTAAAATATAAGGGCATAGTTTGAGTGAAAATATAAATTATAATAATTATTATTAGATAGTATTTTATTTTCCATGATTATTTAAAGTAAATATACTCACTGAATTGAACGTTTCAATTGCAATTAGGTTATTAAACACAGGCATGTTTAATCATAAATGAGGAGTATTTCTTGAGAAGGGCTGTCTGGTGCATTTAACCATGCATAATGTGTTTGGCCCCTCAGGCTCTGGTGTTCCTGAGGCGAGGGCTATTCTCTTAGGGATGGACATGCCAGATTACCTGTCCCTCTCCAATCTCTTCGCTAAACTGTTTGGCCTGATATGCACACTGGCTTCGGGCAGCACAGTGTTTCTCGGCAAAGTGGTAAGACCCTATCTTACATGCAAATGGGGATGGTTAAATGGACCTTCTGAATATAATGACCTTTTGCAGTACAACCTATCATCTCAATAGGGTCCATTTGTCCATTTATCTATCATGGTGGGTGCGTTCATGAGTCGCCTGCATGTTTCCTGCCGGGGTGGAAAACAGGTAGCTGAACAGCACTGAAATACACGAACAACGCAGCCCACTTGCATTTTCCATTATAAGAAGCAGACTGAAATTGTATAGAAGGCTACTTGTGCTAATGCCTCTTGTGGCTCATTCAGAGAGCAGCTAAAGGAGAAATGCTGGTTGTGGCGTCAGCGGTGGGCGTTGCCAGCTGTTTTGGGGCTCCAGTCAGCGGTGAGTTGATGAAATTGGATTATTCTTTATTACTAAACAAACACAAAGTTAATATTGTAACGCAGTCAGTTGACCTTTTCCTTTATATTTATCTCTGTTTCATTGTTATAGGTGTTCTGTTCAGTATAGAAGTGATGGGGACTCATTATTCAGTCAGAGATTATTGTCCCTGCTTCTTTGCTGCGGCTTGCGGCGCAATTACCTTCAGACTGCTTTCTGTTTGTAATAGAGATCAAGGTGAGAGGTTTACACTACCTACAGCGCCCCCTAACGGATGTTACTGCTGTCTTCATACTAATCTCATCCACCACAGTGCTCTAAGCCCATCAGATCAGTCTTGTGGGACACTATGAATTTGATTTAGATATGATTGGACTGAAAGGATAACACCACATTAATGTAATCTGGTTGCATTTAAAAGGATACATGAGAGAAGTGATTCAATATTTCTTTGATGTATGTCCACAGAAACCATCCAGGCCCTGTTTCAAACCAGCTTTTCTTCCGATCTTCCCTACCAGCCTTTTGAAATATTTATTTTTGCTCTGCTTGGGTGAGTTCTCGTGTCTGTGACGGACAGTCTTATAATAAATACTGCTTACTCGTATCGGGAACATCAGGAGTTGGGTTATATTGTTAGCATTCATGAAGCAGTAATTGTTCTGATGATGTTTTCCTCTGATTCAGGCTGTTCTGCAGTATTCTCAGCTGCGTTTATTTATTCTGTCATCGCTGGGCTCTGCGTTTTGTCAAAACAAGCAAACCCATCAGCAGATTTCTGGCAACAGAGTGAGATGAAAAATTCATTCCCATAGACTGGAAATCACTGTACAATTTGATAGACCTTTTTTCTTTCTTGTAGATGAGGTGTAAATGCGTAAGACTGGTTCTGGTTTAAATTCAATTAAATTCAACTTGAGTGTTGAGAAAGACGCCTAGAAATAAAATGTGTCTTAATTCATAAAACATGCTATTTCCAGGTTTACATTAGATTTTCAATCCTAGATTTGCAACATGGTCGCCAGTGAATGTTGACAGCAGATGTTTGTGTTTTGATTGGATGCCTGGAGATATTTGCTGTGTTCTAACCCAGAGCTACCTCTGAATTCATAATCTTAGAAAGGCACTTTATTCAGCCATCGTGGCATTTCTCCTCGCCTGCTTTACGTTTTATCACTCTGCGGGACATTTCATAGCCTCTGAGGTGAGGATAGGCCTATTTCTAGAAAACTGGCAGTGTCAGACTGACATGTTCACTGTATTTACTTTCAATTTCTCCTTGTTTTCTAACAGCTCACAATGAAGCAGCTACTTACTTCACTCTTAGATGGCACTTCCTGGTACACCGTTTCCCAGAATGCATCTGCCCTGTCTGAACCTCAGAAAACATTCTGGCAGGCATGGAACCCACCTGGCAAAAGTTACTTCCAAACACTAGGATTTTTCATTACTACAAAGGTGAAATAAAATAAGTATTAAGTTTAAACTAGCAATTAAGTAGCAATCATTATTTTGTGGTTATAAATGTCTTGATTAAGAGATAAAAAAAAGCTTTCACAAATTGGTTTCATGGTCTCTCTGTAAGGTTGGGCTGCTGGTCATGGCTTGTACGTTGCCTTTACCTGCGGGCTATTTCATGCCAGTTTTCGTTTATGGTAGGTAATTAGATCATACATATGATGAGATTTACATTTACTATACATGTACAACTTTTTTTTTGAAAAGCATGAAAAAACTATGTTTTCGAAAATAAAAATGTTCAAAATAAAAATAATTAAAATAGAATCAGTCATAATAAAATATATCCAAGTATGGAAACTAACAATAAATTAAAACAACTAAAACAAATTAAATGAAATCCTGTGTTCTGCTAAATGTCTTCATGTCTACACTCAATTGTATTTGGCAAAATTTAGTTGTAAAAGTTTATAATGTAGTATTTTAAATTGTAGTTCATGTAGTTTTCATTGAATCTAGACTGAAGGATATTTGAAAAAAGCTCCATTGAAAAAGCATTTGTCTGTTTCAGGTGCAGCAGTGGGGCGTTTGGTAGGCGAGGCCTCGGCCTATTTGCTCTCAGATGGAATCTCATCAGCGAAGAGTTTGATAAACCCAGGCGGCTATGCGCTAGCAGGTAAACAAACGTATTATCCTGTCAACTTTCTGACGGGGGATTATCAACACTGCAGCCTCACAGAGATGATAAGGCCTGTCTAAATGTATTAATGGGGCCATATTTTGCTGTGCATGTATGTGTGTACAGGAGCAGCTGCGTTCTCTGGGGCTGTGACACACACGCTCTCTCCTGCTCTATTGGCTCTGGAAATGACCGGCCAGTGCTCTCACGCCGTTCCCTCTCTGGTTGCCACGCTGGTATCCAACGCAGTGGCTCGTGCGAAGCACCGTCCATCTTTCTACGACGGCATATCCCTTATTAAACAGCTCCCACACTTGCCATCTCTCATCCGCGCTTGTCCAAAGTGAGTAAAGCATCTGCTCATCTGCCTTCAGGCTCCACCATGTTATGACTTGAAATTAAACTGCATTTTTCTTGAGATGACAAGATTCTGAGGGGAGACATCAAGGCTGGATAGTGAACTGTTTTCATCATGAATGCTCTCCTTCAGGTTGGCCAGTGTTCAGATCAAGCAGTTTGTGATCCCAGCAGGAGTTGTTCTGGAGAGGACAGAGACACTGGCGAGTCTGAAGCACATCCTAAACGATAGCGCCGACAATGTATTTCCTGTGGTGGACTCTCAGGGTGAGTCTAACGAATATCTCTAGCTCAATTGCAATTGCACCACTTTGACTTTAATGGTACCTTGTTGCTTGACAGAAGAGAGCGAAAGCCAATGAAATGTGTGCCAATAAGAGCCAAAAAGTCAAATGATTGCTTGGTAAAAAGACTCAAGACTGCACCCTCGAGATAATGTTCCAGTACAGTACAGTGATGGAGCTATTGAATGAAATGAGACTGACAGTCTGAGGCTCTGGCTTTGCCATGTCATTTACTTTTTCTCTTGTCTCCCAGACTCCTCTATTCTCTTGGGCACAATCAACAAATCATTGCTGCAGGAGTGTCTGCATCAGCATAGAAATGAGGTAATTGAACTCATAATGTGCTGAGTCATAGCAAGCATTGTGCAATGTTACTGAAAGAATAATAATAATGAATGAATAATTAAAGAATTTCAATTCAGAGGCTGGATTCTCAGTTGGGGCTTTTTTTCTGAGGAAAAAATGTAAATTCACACAAAGTGGGGGTTTTGCATTCCACTGTGGTGCTTTTTAATTGGTACTTCCTATGTAAACATGCTATAGAGTTAACATTTTTGACCACTGTGTAGAGTTGATTTTTAGAGTTTTGCACATTAGTAGCAAGTTCATCCAATGACGCTGCATCTCTTCTCAGTGTTTATTTTTGGGTTTTTGCTAATACAAAGACAGTCAGTGGAGTTCCTTGTTGTTCTGGACCCTGCTGACTGCTGAAAATGTATTCAGACACCTTTAACATTTCTCACATTATGACAGTGTATTTGCTATAGTTTAGAAAATGGTGATACATTATGACAAGAACTTATACTGATAATGTCAGATAACTTTGAAAGAAAGGCTTGCAATTACGTTTAATAGCTGATTAGATAATACCAATTAAGGTCAACCAGTTAACAAACAAGGTTTTTTAGTCCACGGTGTGAAAAGGTCGCATTAGAAATGAAAGAAAAACATGGTCAGGTCAAAATGCATTTAACCCATGCATGTGCACACACCATAAGGAACACACACACACCCAGAGCAGTGGGCAACCATATTTCTGCAATATTGACCCTGTCCTATAAAAAAAAAAAAAACGACCCTATAGGTCGTTTATGCAAGTACCTTATTTCAACCTATATTTACGTTTTAAAGGTAAGCACCCTCTAGCGGGCAAAAAAATAAGTGTTGCGTTGCCTCTGTCATCATTAAATGACGTGTGACTGTTTTTATGAATTAAAATGTGTCTTGTTTAAATGCAGTATGTGGACTAGGTGTTATGACCACACATAACCCCACGCCTAAACCTACCTGTAATAATAATTGTGCAAAATCATGATTTAGAGGGCATATACCTTTTATGAGCATGTGCGTTCTCTGGGTTTGAACTCATGATCACATCTAATGCTTACGCCCTGCTGACGCGTGCAGTGTGAAACCGGTGTGACACAGAAGAGAAGAAATTGTTGAATAAAGTCATTGTTTTTGTTTTCTTTGTGCAAAAAAAGTTTTCTTGAAGCGTCATAAAATTAAGGAACCACTGAGGTAACAGACTATTTTAACGATGTCCTTACTACCTCTCTGGGTCTGGAACACTTAAGTTGTGTTGCTGTCTATGCAGAGTCAGAAACTGAACGATTTAATCAAAAATATCTTCATTTGTGTTCAGAAGATAAATTATATAGGTTTGTAACAACATAATAATGAGTAATTAACAGAATTTTAATTTTTGCATGAACTATCCCTTTAAATTATGGAACGGAAAAAAGCATGAGGGCATGTAAAATGATCAAATTGTCAGCAATTAAGCAAATGAGCTGAAGAATATGAAATTTATGACATCATGACATTTTTTCTATTGTAATTTTGGCAAGACTTTAGAAAAAAAGCTCCTTATGAACAGTGAACAGTTTTATTTTTATGAACTAAAATTAGCAACGATGAACAGATGCTGTGACAAATCTGCTGCACACTGGTAGTCAGTGAAGTATCTAATGTTATTTATCTAATTGAACTTTATTGTAAAGTGTTACCATTTTTTTCAAAGTACATTCAAAATCCTTTAAGCTCAAGAATCTGACACATAATGTATCTGCTTCTCATCATCACTAAATCTTGTTTTCCTGTAGGGTTTATGTAAACAGCTAGAGGAAGTATGTTCTATTCAACCTGTGCGGCTACATCTGACTCCTGAAAGCACTGTAAAGCAGGTGCAGTGAGAATAAATGGTAGCTGGTTCGCTTCACATTAAGCCAATGCTTTTTTCCGGTGTTCCTCTACATAATGTGTGTTTGTGTGTGTTCTGTCAGGCTCATTGCATCATGAGTGTCACGGATGAGCAGCGTCTGTTTATAACGGAGAGTGGGCGGCTGTGTGGCGTCATCACATGGAAAGAGGTGATAAGAGCAGTCTGCACAAGGACAAACATGTACACACACATACAGCCATACACACACCAAATACTGAAGAATACACCGCTCATACTGACTATACAGCATGTATGTTTAGAATGCTCTTATGGCACCTAATTTTTCTTTCAGATGAAGAAAATAATCGAAGAGATGGCGAAGGAAGTCTGATGCATGGACAGTTAGCTTAGGCATCAGAATCGCACCCAAGACAGACATCAATTTGTGCTTGCCATTTTGATAATCGGTTCATTTTACTCAGATCATTAAGTGGATAATTATTCATAGTGAAGTATTAAAGAAACCTTTTGAATCAGCAGATTATTAAGGTGCAACATGGATAAAGTTCCTCCAACGTAAAATATTTTATTTATTCTAATTTTTATAACAAAACAAGCAAAAACACCACCAGAACACTTTGCTGAATTTCTGTTTATGGCACAAATCTTACAATTACAATTAATTTTTTTTAGTACTCACAGTTCTAATGTAAAATTTAGTTTACATTATTTTTATGTAGATGTAGATATGGAAATCTAAATTTCCAGGGTGATTTTATTATTATTTAATCCATAATTGGAAGGATAATATTTGTGACTTTGGACCACAAAACCAGTCATTGAAATTCAGATTTATGCATCATCTAAAAGCTGAATCAATAACAAATAGCTTTCCATTGATGTATGGTTTGTTAGGATAGGATAATTCTGTATTTGGCTGAGATACAACTATTTGATAAAAAATAGAAAATATTGAATAAAAAAATATTGAAAAAAAGTGCCTTTAAAGTTATCCAAATTAAGAATGCAAAGGATATTACTATATATCACATTGCAATTACTAAAGTTTTAATATATTTACAGGAAAAAATTTACAAAATATCTTTTTTATTTTTGCCAAAAAAAACAAAAAAACAACCTGACCTATACAATGCTATAAATCCACCCGGGATACTTAAGACTTGTTTTGTGGTCGGGAGTCACATTTGAGGTAGGCCTACTGCATCTTGAAATAGTCAAAATATGTTGGCTAAAGAGGAATTATAAACATTTATGTTAACATAAATGTAAACATATTAGCATTCCTATCCCAAATATAGCTGAATATGTATTTTGCCTATTATGTAGCTCTCCCAATTGTTTTATTTTTTTTCTTTTATTTTTTTTCTTTTCACCTTTATTATGATGTCATGGACTTTTGCCTGTCAATACTGTTATATTTTCATGGGTTTTAATCAAATCAATCTTCTTTCATTATTTATTTTTCACATATATATTCAGAAAAAAACAAAAGGGAGACATTCAAGGTCCTTTCGTACCCTTCTGCTGTCATATATGACTGGACATATAAAAGAGCCTGTGAGTCTAGAGTTTGAATGAAATGAGATATCTGTTTGTAACCGCGTGCAGCTTGTTAGCTTTATGAGCCTCACGCTGGGAGAAAAGAACAGAACAAAGGCTTTAGAAATAAATGACCTTTCATTTAATTTCTCTGTTCTTTTCTCAGTTTTTCCTTCATTATTATTCCTTGTGTTTTTTTCTCCGAAAATGTTTTATAAGAATTCATTTAAATTCAGTGTATTGTTCCTTAATAAATTGTGTTGAAATTGAATTCCAGTTACAAACACAATTTCAATTCTGCTCACCCTCCCAGAGCCTCTATCAACACAATTAAATCCTACTTCAGGCCCTCCCCTGGAGCACCAGAGCAGTCACGCACATTATCTGACACCATACGAGGATCACACTGTGTAAACTTCTATTAAAAGACCCTGGAGCATGATAACACTTGACCATTCCACCTCAGAGCAGCCTTCTCCCTCGCCCTCTGCTGCTTCTGCATTTACTATAATCCCCTCCGCAGCTGATTCCCCTCTTCAACCACATCCCTCACTATCTCTCTCTTTCCATCACCTTTCTTTGTCAGTGGAGTGTGAATAGGGCTGATTACAGAGAAATGGCAGACGATTGTTATTCCAGCTCTCGCTCTTTCGCGCAAGTACACACAAGAGTTTTCTTGTTAGCAAGCGATTTCTGCTGCAATAGATCTTTTAAAGATTAAATCATATTTTTCTTTACATACAAAGGACTGCACAAAATGGTTGACACAATCATTAACACAATATGGAGGCAAGTTACTCAAAGTTATCCATGGTAATACTTTTTCACTTTTAAATCTGTGGCAATTGCGACCATACCCCCCTTTAAAAACAAAGCTGAAGTGTGTATTAATAAAAATGTGAATAATGCTAATAATATTAATATTAATAAATCAATTCATTGCTACAATTGAGCAATTTATCGTTTGATTTAATTTCGCAATCCACCGTAATGTGAATATTATTAATATTAAATATGAATATTAATTATATTAATACTAAAAATAACGACCAAAGTACATTTTTTAGGTTTTTGATATTAAGAACATATTAATTAATCAATTAATTGCTGTAAGTCTATATTTCTCAAATTCCATCTTAATAATATAAATATTGGCCATCTTTATATTTTTAATTATTTTATACTATAAGTCATATGAATCATACTCATAAGCCGTTTTACATACATTTTTAATCTCATATTCCATCTTAATAATATGAATATTATCAATCTTAATTAATACAAATAATATAGATATTCACAAATATTAAATATATCACATAAAATGAATAACAAATCATCTTTTTTATATAACAAGTAAGCTATCTGGTAATTTTCCTAAAAATATGTAAACACTGGTGCCCTGGTGGACTGTGAGTATTCCGACTAGCGACATTGGCTCGAACAATGGCATGAGTTTGGGGAGGGGTTTAAATTTTTCCCAACCAATAGCAGATGGTGGGAGTGTTCAGAAAGTGTACTTGAAAGCTGCCAGTATCCTGCAGCTCTGTTTGGGGACGCTATTAAAATCACACACTTCAGCTTTGAGGATACATGTGGTCTTTTGCTGTATTAGACGTGTTATACTCAAAATCTCCATGGAAACATTCAGCAATATGAAAAATCGTTAAAATCTCAACTTCACTGTCCCAAGCAATGATTGAGGCTTTGCTCGAAGGCATAAGTCACTTTCACCCTCCAGAGTCCTCACAAAAGAATCCTATTCATCTCTGTAGTCCCATTGAGCCGTTCTTAGTGAAAATGCACCAGAAAAAATGTCTGTGGAGATGAAAGCGTGTTTTCTTTCTTCTTCAGTCTGTAGCACTAATACGCTTCTTTGTGAAAGGCTGCTGCAAATATCTACAAACACTCAGTGGAAGGTGAAGGGGCATGATGATCACCCCTCTGTCAATCTATATTTTTAGATTTATTGATGTGCAATGACCTTTTACCTTATTCTAGACGTAATTGGTCTGACCCTGTTAACATACGGTATAGTCCATTCTCCATCATCATTACCGCAAACAGAGCCGCTTTAATTTGCAAAAAGGCAACGTGATACGGAAATAACATGTCCTTGTGTACAACGATCCCTGCGTTCATTGCTTGTCAAAGAGCTCAGCTGTGGCTATTACATACTTTAACAGTAAAGCGATAACCCCAGATGTAACCTCATACGCTTCTCATCCAACATAAAGAACAGATGAAAAACCTTTTCCTTTGTCGTTCCACTGTGATCAGTTATAAAAAACCTCATCCTCTGAGAGGGAGATGCTGTCTGTGTGTCTCACGGACCCTTCCATCGGCGAGATCCTCTGCGCCTGCGCCGGATGTTGGGTGTCCAGCGGAGTATGAGAATGACTGGGGGAGTGAGACTGAGGAGGTGCCAGAGAGCTGGTGTCATCAGCTTCCATGTGCATCTTGTACAGGTGCTGAGGAACACCCAGACTCCCTCCATCCAGCAGAAACTGAGAAAGATAGAGGCCCTCGGGGTCTGTGAAGACATCGTCATCTTTGTGAGAGCAGAAATTAAAAAGAGCTCAAGCGCACACATCTCCTAGTATGAAAATGATAGCATAAATGAATAAGCCCATTAAATCCAAACTCAATATAGGACTCTGATCTGCTCGATCCATGAGTCATCGTGTCCCAGACACATTCAGAGATTTCTGTTTTGCAGCCATTTATTCGTGCGCCTGGCTGAAAGACTCATCAGTACCAGAGTAAAATGTTTTTTTATGCAGCTGGCTAAACAAGCAATTTGTCATTATTCTGTGCTTACCACACGAGGGCTATCATCACCTTTTAATGAAATAACAGTATTTTTATACAAGCGGTGACAGCGTGAGATGAACCAGATGCTCAGAATGTACTGTGCTACTTCTATTCAAAAGGGGTGAATATACATATAATATAAATGGGATTATATTTAATAATAGTTTCGAGCAAGTTGCGAGATCTTCAAAAAAACTACTTACATTTATAGGTTTTTCTAGTTTATTTTCACAAGGACCAGCAAACATAACTGAAATATATATCACACAACTCTGAGAAAATGTTTTTTTATTCAGTGGTTTCCAGAATTTGTAAAAAATAAAAAAGATTATTGAAACTTTTTATATTGCAATTCTGACTTTTTTCTCAGTATTGTGAGATAAACTTGTAATTGGTAGAAACAAAAAAAGCAAGATTTTTTTATTAATATTTTTTTCATTCAGTGGTGGAAACGAGCTTCCAAGATTTTCCTGATTACTACTACTACTACTAATAAAACTATTATTTAAATAGTATATATATTTTTTATATATTTACCAAAAGATGGGTTACCAGAATTAATTTACACAACATTTTCATAACTGCTGTTAGATAATGTAACTTTCAGGATTTCAATTAATTAGACATGCTTTTGATTAAAATTTGATGTAACCATTCTAGAAGTCTAGAATTTTTTTTTTTTATAGAAAATATGAACTACAAAGACAAATATAAACTGAAAATTAAAAATAAAATGCCCTAAATACTGGTTCCAATGAGGGTTCTTTATTGGCATCTGTGGTTCAGTAAAGAACCTTTAACAGCCAGAGATACTTTCCACTGCAAAAAAGCTTCTTCATAGGAAATAATAACATTGGAATGAATACCTTGTACTGGAATTGTACAGCCTGTAGCTTTATTTTCAACATCCTGGGATGACCAGGCATTCATCGCTGCCTCAGCCAGAGCAAACTGCTCCGCCACACCTGTGAGAGGAAAGAAAGATATATACATATAAAGATATATACATATAAATTGAGCACCAGAAACTCCAGGAACTTCTAACATTTAAATGAATATTTATGACAATTGCCAAGACCAAAAGTGGTATTTCACACCTGTCTGTCTGTTCATTAAAAATGTAAATTTGCTGAAAATGCACTCATCCTCTGGCCATCCAACATGTAGATGAGTTTGTTTCCTTTTCATAACAGATGTGGAGAACTTATGCATTACATCACTTGCTCACCAATGATTCTGCTGCAGTGAATGAGCGCGAGTCCAAACAGCTGATAAAAACATCACAATAATCCACAAGTATGCATGTCTGCATATTTCTCTTCCGATTTAGACAAGACAACTGTTTAAAGTTAAAAACATCTTATAGATGAATTTGTTTTTCCAAACTGTAGTCTTTCACTTCAAAAGATGTTAAGATGTACTGTTGTACTTGTAGATTATTTTGATGCTTTAATCAGCTCCTTGAACTCTCATTCTGACGGCACCCATTGACTGCAGAGAATGATTTGAGATTTACACTTGTGAAAAAAGAAATAGTAACAAAGTCACTAAGTCATTGCCAAGGCATTGCTGTGTGGTTGTTACAACTGTTTTTAACATGTTGCTGTGTGGTTGCTAGGTGGGTGTTTACTCCCGCTAGTTAAAAAAGATCATCCCAATGACAATGTTATCTGATCTGTTTGATCAGACAATGTAATCAGTATCCGGTATATCTACATTAGTTGCTATAGCGTTGACATGAACATCAAGACATCACAGTGAGACATTCAAGAGGAGCTTTTAGCGTGGAAAGAACGAGTTGAAAAACCCTGCGTTTGTTCATGTCCATCTGAACTCACGAGGCGCATTAAACTACACAATCGAGGTGTTACTGCAACAATGCTTATTATGCAGGCCTAAACATTTTGAAATTAGTTTAAACCATGCTAGTTAAATGTTAAATATATAAATGCTGTCTCACCCGCAGCAAATCGTGCTTCTTTGATTTCATCAGTGAGATGGGAGTAAAGCTGCTCGTCCTCCTGCAGCGCTGCTCCCACACCTCCCCATCCTCCACCATCTCTCGTCCAGCCACACCAGCCTCCTCCAGACGTCGCTTCCCCTCCCCAGCTCTTCCACTCAATCAGGTGGGCGACTCGGCCCTGGGCCATCGCAGTGGGCTTAGTGATGTGGTCTTTAATAGTGGCCAGAAGTCCTGAGGAGATCGGAGGGATTAGCATGAGCGCAAATCATATGAAATAAAAGAAATGAAAAGAAGGAGGTGAAGAGGTGATGCTAAAAGTGAGAACAGATAAATCGTCTGGGGAAAAAATGAACGTAGAGCTTATTCTCTCCAAAGTCATCGAAAAATGAACAGCCTTTTAGGATTAGTGTCTGAAAGCAGGGAGCAGAAGACATTTTCAATGGGTTACAGTTTAGGGCCCCACTGCATTTTTTAAAAAGCATTAAAGACACAAATACCACGTTTTTAGAAATATTAGCTATGTGAAAGGAACAATTATGTAAAAAAAAAAAAGAATTATTAAAAAAAATTTATAATTTCGGCCTGCTACACCTTGGGTGTCCATCAATTAAAATCATAAAAGAATGTCATAGTTTTAAAACAATTAGTAGAATTGTAGAATATATATATACAGTATATATACATACACACATACAAATCAGTGCTGTCGAATAATCGTGATTAATTACAAGTTTTTGTTTAAATAATGTGTTTGTACTGTGTATATTTATTATGCATGTATAAATAAACACACATTAATATATACTGTATATATATATATTTATTTAAGAAAAATATATTGCATTTATATATTTAATATATGTATATATAATTTATATGAATATAAATATATGCACGTAAATACCTGTCAATATTTTATTATATCACATATAATAATGTGTCTTTAATATATATATATATATATATATATATATATAGCTTACTAATGTTCAGTTCCTTGCACAGACTGATTGTTTTACTTCCTAATAACTTCATTGATATATTGCAATTTTTTTTGTATATGCTATTTTGACTATTAATTTAACGTGATTTGGTGTTATTTATAAATGTGTTATTTATAAAATACCAAGGACCGCGGTAAGAAACACAGACAAACTTGGTGCCTAATTATCATTTGAGTCCTTACAAACCTATTACTTGTTTTGCGTTCCCCATTTCATGTGTTTCATAAATTAATCCTCCTAATAGCATTTTCCCCCAAAGCGGTTCGTTCCTAACATTTTTTTTCAGTCGATCAGAGATTTGTGGTTCTTTATTCCTCATTATACATATTCATCAGCTGGTGACTGCATTTATAATTAGACTGAAATGATCAAAAATGTTCTTTGGAAAAGCTTTAAAACCCATAACACATTATTAGTCTCTGTAATTAACTTTCTGAAAAGAGTGGGCCTGGAGAAATAGAGCAAAAGAAAAAAAAAAGCAGGAAAGGAAACAGGTGGCTAAAGAGGCACTAGAGAAGGAGCGAGAGAGATTGTTCATAAATGAGAGACATGCAGGCAGAGGGAAATTACATTAGCAAGCTTCTGTAAAGGTCGACCTCTCTTCTGATTCAGACGAATGATTCCAAACGATAGCGAAAACCTAGCAAAACAACACACAGTGTGACAGTGCCTAACATGTGCTCTTTGCTCCTCACCCAGCAGGGAAGATGTAGCCAATTCTCCAATGTCATACCCGCTGCTGCTCCTTTTATCTGACATGCTGCCATTGTAGGGCTGATGGTTACCCTGAATATCATGACAAGACAGGAAACACAAGACAGCCTAACATACCAAATAAAACCTTTCAGAAATCACATTTGCAAGTGAATCACAGGTGCTAATTACACCTAACAAGACACTTTTACCAGATCTTACACATTCAGGGTGCGAAAGCACTCCCGTGTATCATTGACATTTATACATCTTCATATACACTCCCACTTTTGATGTTTGTGACAAAACACACCTTAAAGATGGGCTGTCCTTCAGTGTACGAGTGAAGCTCTTCCATGGGGTGTTGCTGGCCACTTTGCAGCTCTGGAGAGACAAAATATGCTTTTGTTAATTACTCATATATCAATAAATCATATATTTTCCAGGGACAGATAAGAGTGTGTGCATGTGTGTGCATGTAGCAGTTTGATCCGGAGTGGATGGACGGGACTCACTACTGTTTCTCTCATGTTCCCATAGCAACAAGAGATTGTCTTGACAACACCTCCCTGGGGATCCCCAATGTTCGAGAGCACGTTTTTCGTCACCGGCCGCATCTCATTGAGGTTAGACCTCAAAGAGGACAGCTAATCTCAGACCTGTGGAGCTTCAGGCTCCCGCCAGCATGTTATTTGCTAACAGGTATCAACTGACAATGCGTGACCTTTACAATGTCACACGTTGTGCGTGTCTCCCCCTCTACAACCCACCTCCCATTCATCACGGTGAAACTCCATCCATCTCACATATGCATTATACATCAGCTTTGACCCTGGCATTTCACGCTCCACGCTCCTCCTTAGCTACAGAGCCATGGACCTTCTAACCCCCACAAGACTCAGACAAACAAACACTAGCCTCCACTCCCTGGGATTTACAAATCATCCACTTCATCGGTGCCATTTCCTTGGAGGACACCTTGAGGATGAAATGTCACCTCTTACCATAGACTCCATTTGTAAATACTGTGACAGTACATCTGTGGACCCAGATTGAGCGGTCTCGCTGGCTTACGATTCATAATACACTTGTCTTATTCAGATGGGATGTTCCAAATGAGAACAGAATAATTTCCCTCCGGCGCTCAGAGGAAACTTCTCAGAATTAGCTGTGCCACTCCAGCGTCAACAACTGGTTCACTTTGGCCTCAGTGTAGGAAGTGTAGGAAGACACAGATACTCATAGATATGTGGACAATAAATACTGATTTGAGAAGTATTTTATAGTAGCGTTGCTTAACAACCATAATCGCTAAATAAACCTGGCAGAGTTTAATAGTTCGTACACAGCTACTCAACAAATCAGTAACTACATGGACATGAAATACTGACATGAGAATTATGTTTTAATTTTTATAGTCATTGCATAAGCAATAATATACAGCCACTAATTTAAATTTTGGTGAAATTCTAGCTATCAGCAAAACATTTACTATGACTTTTGGCTCAATAAACTGCTAATTTGTTGCATGATATATTTATTTGAGAATGGTTTTATGACTATTTTATAATTAGTCTTAATAATGTAGCTGCA